>APFE031067926.1:0-20570 GCA_000404065.3 Pinus taeda | reverse complement strand
TCGCGTTTCCCCGTTTCAAGAATTTGGGGAGGTCACGTTTCGTATTGGTTCCCGTTTCGGAAACTCGTCCCTGTTTCCCTGTTTCGGGCAACCTTGGTTTGGTCTCCTTATACGGGGTCCTAATCCTCCAGAGGGCTACATTGACACATATAGGGTGAGCGTTGAGATCCATGGGCCTCCACAACAACAGATTGCAATTCATGGATCCCCACAATCATTCAGAGATTGCTCGTGGTTCACTTATTGGACGAGGAGGATGCACCTGATCCATCATGCTTAGATGGCCCCATATCTACACCTTACTCTCGCCAAATGATCCAGGACTTTTACGATGATGTGGCATCTCCTACGTTATCACCATAGCCCTTGAGGGAAACCTATAGGCATCTTCGATTTGTTTGGAGACCCATGAGAGCACTTCTGTGCCCCCACAGTCATTTGGAGCACCGTGGGTTATTACAAGGGGTCAACCCCTTGTCCACTACTTTTGAGAGTCCTATTCTTCATTGTGGCACCCATGGAATTGATTAGGCCTCTTACAGGGCCCTACGACATGCATAAATTATTATTTGACCTCTTGAGAGGCTTACTTTTTCATTTGTGAGCTAGTTTGGTAGGCTTGTCACCAAAAGGTTGTATTATTAGCACATCATTTTATTTTTGGGCTTATGTAGGCCAAGGAGGCTAATTCAAAATCCTTAGATGTGTATAAATACAAGTGAGGTGAGATCATTTCTCATCATCACTTTGGATTTGATCTATCTCTTCTTTAGAGAATTTCACACTTTTTGCTAGAGGATGAATTGGAGGATCTATGGATGAATTTTGATGTATGGTTATTGGTTTATCTTCTCTTGGAGCTTCTTTATTGTCATTTGTGAATGGTTGGATATACTCTACTGCATGTAAGTACATTATTTTGATGTTATTCTTGTTACTTTTGTGATATATGCTGGATTGGGATTTTTGACAAAAGCAGGGCATCGTCTGGTGCTTCTTGGGTTGACATCAATCACAATCACATATCAACAATCTCCCCCTTTGGCATTGATGGAAACACACGTACTCCCTCTATGATCACTGCTCCCCTTGACTCCATGCCTCTCATCTTCCTAACCCGCTTTCTCTCCCCCTTTGACATCAATGGCGAAGGATGATTCCCCTTGACAAATTGCTAGCTGATGTGTACTTGTAACTTGCCTCCCCCCCTGTCTGCTTGGGTAGATAAACGGCATTTCAATGTGAACTTGGGAGAATCCCAAGTTTTTGTCGAAGATACTCAAATGTCTCATGCGGTAAATGTTTAGTGCGTAGGTGAGCTATTTGCTCCTTTGTCCCAATATATTCCACCTTTATGTTCCTCTCTGCAACCTGCTTATGGACGAAATTATATTTGATAGGAATGTGTTTGGTTTTTGAGGGTATGACATGATTTTTGGAGATGCTAATAGTGTTGGTGTTATCGCATAACATCGGAATGGGCTTATCAAACTTCACCTGAAGATCCTGCAATGTTTGATTCATCTAGAGGGCTTGCATACAAGAAGTTGTTGCTGCTATGTACTCCACTTCCGTTGTCGATAAGAAGACCGAAGACTGCTTTTTGCTCAAACATGATACAAGACAACCAACTAGGCAGAAAGCAGCTCCAATGGTGCTTTTACTATCATAAGGTGGTTGTAGCATTCTTTATGCAACATTCCAATCCTAATTGCATAAAAAAAATATCCCTCTTAGATTGTTTGCATGATTCCATAAGCCCTAGGGTTTACTTGTCCCTTATCTCTCCCTTCGACTACCATTTAACAAATAAAAAATCATTTACATTTCTTTGTTTTATGAAATCTGATATAAATTTCTAAATATCGTAAATTGGATTTCATGTCAATTCTAAATATTTTACATAGACACTAACCTTTCATTTCAGACTTGATTTTATTTGATCATAACTCTGAAACTCCACTTAAAGTTCATTCTTCAATCAAAATTATGGTTAAGCCTAACTTGTTTTTCATTTTTCATATCAATTGCTTGGGTTATCTTTACACTCAGCAAATCTAGAAATTAAATTTCTGCAATAAAAATAAGATTTGCAAGTTACCTATTGGTTATTTTTTTATATCTTTAAACAGGTTTAAAAAGTGGTTTTCACCACTTCTTCATATCTGGAAATTACCTTCAAATATACCATAAACCAGATTTGTGTTATAGATTTAATGTGTGGTTTTTTTATGTCTAGCTGGATCTAGTTGGTGTATGCTTTCGTCTCTTAATGCTGGAATTTATTTGTATGAACATCACATTATTGTATCTTCTATGTGTTAAATCTTCTTTGCAAGTCTTATCTCTGTTTGAGTTTAGCTCATGTGGTGATATTTCTAAGTGTAAATCAATATATCATACTTCATCGTAAATCAAATTTACATCCAAAGTCTAAGGATCTCATTAGATATATTATTAATAGAATTGGTCATTTAATCACAACATCTAGGGTTACCCTCCTTGGCCTTAAAAAGAGCTAGCAAAAATTGAGAGGAGAACTGTGCTGAGGTGCCACTGGTACTTGTCCTAGGTTTCTCAATGTTGCGTTTATGGATAAGGGCTTTTTCAACCTGGATGTGAGCTGAAATTTATTTGTATGAACATCAAATTATTGTATCTTCTGTGTTAAATCCTCTTCACTTTGCAAATCTTATCTCTATTTGAGTTTAGCTCATTTGGTGATATTTCTAAGTGTAAATCAGTACATCATACTTCATCATAAATCAGATTTATATCCAAAGTCTAAGGCTCTCATTTGATATGTTATTTATATACTTAGTTCATTTAATGACAACATCTCGGTATACCCCCCTTGGCCTAAAGTGAGCTAGAAAAATTTGAGAGGAGAATTATACTGAGGTGACAGTGGTACTTCTCCTAGGCTTACCTTGAGGTTGCATCTGTGGATTAGGACATTTTCCACTTAGTGGTGAGTTGAAGAAGTAACATAACTCAAGCATATATTTGTTTTCCTTAAAGGGGTTGCATAGTCATTCTTTTACCGAGTCAAGGATCTCCCTTCTAACTTATTAATTTGTAACCAGCTATATCTGTAATGGTCAAGCGTATGTATACTTTGCTAAGGTGTGTTGATTTTTACCTGCAGGAGCCTCAGAAATTGCGGCTTACACGGGTTTATACCAGACTTTAGTACCATACCTTCTCTCAGCTATTTGTAAGTTCAGAAATTCAACTGTATTTGCAGATGCAACTACATTGGATATGTTTCTTCCACTTCAATCTTTATGAAGTTCCTTTCAGTCAGTGATGTGTCCAAGATGACAATCTATTGGATTCTTTTATGCTAAACATTCTCATTTACTGTGCAGAGATCTGAGTTATAATGAGCTGACAGGAAGCATTCCATCAAATAAGCTGTCTTCAAACATTACTACTATGTAAAATTTCTCAGGATCAAATTTACACTTCTGTTATTCTGGAAAAATAACTAGTCATTGATCTGACATAAGTAATGACTCTTAGATATATTTGCACATATTTACATTTCTGATCTGCATTGTTAGGATTTTTCATTTGATTATTGTCTTGCACAATCTTGCAGTGATCTATCACATAATAAGCTTAAAGGACCAATACCGTCAAGCTTTGCAGGGTTGCCTTTACTTCAAAAATTGTAAGAACCCCTTGTATTGGCTATAAGTTGCTTTCGCAAACCACGTTACTTTCAGTTTGTATTACATTGACACCGAAAATGAACGTCTTCATATTCTGGCATAATGGATATTGTCATAGCAAAGTGGATTCTGACCAACTGTCATTCATTATTGGTGAAAGCAGCACACAAAGAAAAGAAACAAAGTGATCTTACACTGAATCATGTTTGACATTTTCTTTAACTTTGACACGAAATATTGATGCGACTTCACAAATGAAAGAAAAATATGAATACGTGGGTGAAGTTTTCTTAATAAAGTAAAATAGAAATGACTATTATGATTTATCCATGGGAACAAAAATGTATCGTATTGCCTTTAAGATGACCATTACTGAATATAAAGCACCAAACATGTGCTTATTTGAAGAATTATTTTCTCCTACCAGATTACTTGATAACAATCAGCTGACTGGCTTTGCTCTATCTGACAATGGGTCAAGCATCTCATTCAATTCTACCGGAAAACTCTTGCTGTAAGTTGTCTATTAATTCATGCTTATTGGTCAGAAAATTTAGCATTTCTTGCCACCGATAGCATGTATAGCTTCTTTTAAATTGTGGTAGAAGTTCTTTTCTATGCATGCAAATTTTATTCAT
The DNA here is from genome assembly GCA_000404065.3 of Pinus taeda. Lineage (NCBI taxonomy): Eukaryota > Viridiplantae > Streptophyta > Pinopsida > Pinales > Pinaceae > Pinus > Pinus taeda. Next base: position 16,255 of record APFE031067926.1, on the reverse strand, counting down.
TTGCATTTCTATGTAACTTGTTGCTTTACTTGTAATTCTGAATATTTAAAGATTAACTGCTAAGTATGCTGTCTGTACGTATTGCAGGGATTTACGAAACAATAATGTAACTGATATAAATCTTTTGGAAGAATCATCTCCAAATATTACTTTGAGGTAAGATAATATTTTGCCATTTTGGCCTTTATTTGGTTTCCTTTAAATTGACGGCTTTATAGTGCTTCTCCAATTTCAATATATATATGTATATGTATATGTATCTATATATATATATTTTTTCCATTCTTGCTCTTGCCATTGACATTGACCGGAGGAAGTTGGAATATATTTAGCCTTTGACTTGGAAGAGAAAACCTGATGTCAAGGCACAAAGAATGGACAAACCAGCATTTTGTTTTTATGAAATCCTTGATGAATATATTGTTAGCTTTAGTTTTGGAGCCTATGCCGATTCCACTACATATTACTCACTACTTGAACGTCCCGCTGTAGATTCTACTTAACTATTGATGTTCTTATTGCGGATTGTTCAATCCAGAATTTTGGTTCCTTACTTTCTACCTATCATGTAACCATTTGTTTCGTTGATGAAATGTCAGGTTGGATGGGAACCCTGTCTGCAGGCAAGTGAGGATATACGATATATCTAAACTTTGCAGTTCGGGGAATGGTGGTGAAGATGCCTGTGGAAGCTCAAGCGACAACAATACCGCATGCGGTCCATATTCATGTTCATCACATTACTATGGGCACAATTCAACCTCTAACTGTTTTTCAGCTCTCATTGAAGTGGGATATCGTCTCAAGAGTCCTAGTTTCTCATTTTTCCCTCCATATATCAAGATGTTTGGAGACTACCTCACATCTGAGTTGAACCTGGAGTTAAATCAATTATCCATAGCCTGGTATAGTTGGTCACCAGGTCCTAGACTGGATATGAACCTGAAGATCTTTCCTCCTAAAGATCCATCGGTTGGGGAGTTAAGCCAAAGTCGGATTCTGCAAATACAGAATAGATTTACTGCATGGAACTTTACGAAAAATGAGATATTGGGACCATATGAATATCTCAGTTTTACATCATATAAAGGTATGCCTTTCACCTTAATTCTCTCTGCATTCCTTTTCATTTCTATTTTCTGCCTTTTCTGCTTGTGGGTATTACTTTACCTGTTAGTTTGTAATAAGGTATACAATTGATTTGCATCTGGTACTAGATCTATTTATTACAAATAGTGATTTTCTCCTTTCCTTCTGCTTTTTGTTGCACCTGACTTTTTTGAGTAATTGTTTGTTGAAATCAACTTGAATTTTTAAGTTTCCTAAAAATTTGAGAGGTCTAGAAAATATTAAGATTCATACAGATTTGATTTGCCACTTAACTGTTGCCATGAAGATTATTAAGAATGATAAAAAATATAAAAGGTGAGCTTATAGTAAACATTCGTGTTTTATTAGAAACACGAATGTGATTTTTTTCTCTTTTGACTGCCATCCCTGTGTGCTTACCCTAATTTTCAGAATTTAGCAAGATTTATTGGACAAACAATTACTTGATAGATTCTTTCACGAAAACATTGCCATGGCGCAATTTTTTGGGCTTGACAATAGTATTGGCTGAAAAAATCGACGATTTTTTCCTTGTTTATATTATCACAATATTATCGAAAAAATTGCCAAAAAATCACAAGTCAACTAAAAATATTGCCCTGCCATGCCTAGGTTGTATTATAACTCAATTTTTTGTTTGTTTGTTTCATTTTTCCAAACGAAGGTCATGGGATTGAGTATAGGGAAGAAGGAGAACAGATTTTCTAAGGCAAAGGAGGAGAAAAATACTGCTTTTATGAGCCAATTCTGAAGTTTTTTGCACTATGCAATGATTTCCCTCAACAGGCCATGTACTTGCAGGTATGGGCATCAAATTTGACCTTGGTTTGTTTGTTTTTTTAATTCTTTTTTAGTTCTTTCTTGGGTTTTCAGTGATCCATTTTTTGTACATGATTTTGTTAGGGGGAGAGAGTGCATTTTTTTACATTATTATTTCATCGAGTGGATAGGGTTTTGTTGATTGTAAAGTGCTGACTTTTTAATTTCTTTTGTGCCATAGCTTCAATCTTACATTGAAGGCTAAAATGCTGAGAATTTCTGACCCTTTGTGGAATATGGTGAACCCAGGGGGGGGGGGGGTTCAATACACAAATTGGAGTTGCGAGTTGTTTAGGAAGCACATGACAAGGGGAATATCTTGATTGAGATACCACCTTGCACAAATTCTAGGACATGACATAGAACTTTGAAAGTTTGAACAAATATATCTCCATGAATCATCTTGTTGACGTTGATGGACCCGCCAACATTCAGGGGATCTCCCCAGTATGAAATCCCAACTAGACCTCACACTGTTTGGTGTAGGAGTCCCATCCGGTATGATGACCCGGTTGCCATTATCTTAAAGATTTGCCTTAGTTCTTGCTTGTCAGCATGTGAGAGTGGTTTACTTTGTCTTCGAACAACGAGGTTTGCGTGCTTGGTGAGTGCTTAGTGCGCTTGTGTTAGAGATCTTTCACTGCTGGGGGAGAGGGTGGAAGTGAGTCTCAAGTTGAAAGGGAATAGTCCCAACTTTGCTAGAGACACACAACGCAACATGACATGTGCAGCTTCCGGCGGAGTAGTCCACACGGATGCGGTAGTCACAAACATAAGGTGATCAAATAGCATGTACAACACCCAGCGAAATAGTCCACATGGTGCAACAAACGTTATAACAAGTTTACAAGAATGAATCTATCGAGTGTCCGGTGGGATAGCCCACACGGGCGAGACAACATTATCAACTGATACAACACATTTCCAATAGCATATGTACTAAAACAACCAAAATAGTTCAATTGTCTTAATACAGGTTAAAACAACATGCATTACAAGTGTCCAAAGAATAGTCTTACAAAAGAATACAATACATGTGTGAAAATGTGCTGACCTGTCAACAGACTTCTGAATTAAGTGAAAGTTCGAAGACACATCCATAGACCACTACATCACTAACCCCAATAGCAGGGCATTGGAGCCACTGCTCGCTCCTCAAAGAAAAGATTACAGACTCTCAAGGCTGTGTGAGAGGAGCCAAGGTGAAAAGTCCCTTGCATGTACAAAGGAGGGATATATATAGGCAAGGGTCAAATTGACCCTTGTGACTTTTCGACTTCCCTCATGACTGTTTGACTTACATGACTCTTCAACTTTACATGTGGGTCTCTTGGACTTCCATGTTACATTACATTGATTACAACAGTATGGCCTACAGTAGTGATGTGGCTGAGACGACTCATGACATGATTCGACACGACAGTGCTGGTATATTAATGCTGATGTTAGTGTCCATGTCGAGCTGTAGTGCTGCTGAGTGATGAGTGCGCTTTTGCTTCACCTCCGCATGGTAAGGCACGCGAAGTCTTCAATGGTCTTGGTGTTCGCTTGATGTTGCATGCATGCACATGTCTCCTTTGCTTGTTGCTTGGTATGCTTCGTGTGTTCGTCTAACTGCGAGCAAGTCTTCTAGCATGCACTCCTTGTTCATCACATTCGTTGTCGCGCCATGTCTCATCCATGTACCTGTATCTGCAGTCACTCATGACGAGACGACATCAAATCCAAAAATCTCCTAGTCTACTATGATGCATTTTCTTTTTCTTTCGGATGTAGGTGACCAAGAGAGAGGACAAGGCTTTGAAACTGTGCAGAGCACATTTTACGCTGGGATGCGGGCTCTGGGCACTGTCAATGAAAATTGCGTGGAGGTCACTGGGAGGCTGAGATGGGCAGTTCAGATCAGTGTTGACTGTCTGCGGGATTTGGCTCCACTGGAGGGTAGATCTGTGCAATTTTTCCGGGAGATAGTGCAGGCAGCAAGGGGAGATTGGTAGTGAAAACTGCGCAATTTCTCCCCCAAAACTGCGCAGTGTTGGGAGGTTGGCCTGCAAAACATCCCTGCGCAGTTTTCGGGCTAAGCAGGATGTTGGGAAGCTGGGATACAACCCATGAAAAATGCATAGTTTTCAGGAGGAGCAACAGGTCGACTAATAGGGTGACTAGCTGACAGACTGCGCAAATTTCGAGGACAATGTAGTGGCAGGCAACGAGTGTCTGTCCGGCGTGTCTGCGTAATTTCTTCAATCAGCGGAGGCAGTCATGCTAGCAGCTTTTGCACAATTTTTTGGAGTTATGCCCAGGGTCACTGCTCGGTCAAACTCTCTGGTTGACTAGCGGGAGGCTTGATAGATTTGCTTGCGGGCAATGCTGATTGAGATGGATTGCTGAGCAACCTCTACGCTGTTCTAAGTGACAGTCAGTTGGGTTGATTCCAGGATTGTGCAGTGCAGAGTGGCTGGGAAGTAGCCTCAAGCTCTGCACAATTCTGGGCAATAGTACATTATCACTGAGGGCTGAGACTGCACAGTGCAGAGTGCCTCGGAAGTAGCCTCAAGCTATGCACAATTCTGGGCAACAGTACATGATCACTGAGGGCTGAGACTGCGCAGTGCAGCTCAGCAGAGGTCTTGCTCTTTGGGGGTGGTTTGGTTGACAGAATTTCAAAAAAATGACTAAGTGTGTGAGCGAGTGAACTTGTTTATGCATGACCTTGTGAACACACACTCAACATGACTTGACGAGAGGACACCTCGAACCATCAAGACAACATACACTCAGTGTGACTGCGAGCGACAAGCACGACACTTGTGATAGATCATTGAACGATTGTGACATCACTTACACGACAGTGCTTACAACATCGTGTGTGAGTGCGATAGATGTTTACATAGCGAGCACAACTCAAACACAACCTCCAACATCACCAGAACGAGGTCGCAAGCATGGCATAGCAATCAAGATGCCGAAGACAACAGTTGGTCAAAGAAGTGAAAAGGAAGCAAGACTTGTAGAAGAAACACATAAAATGACTTTTCGTGTTTCCGCACATGCATGTTACTGAGGATAGGATGATATGACAATGACAAGCAATTTTGCAAACTCAACTAAGAGGTGTAGTTCAAAAGGTGTTCTTTACTTACCATATTTACCCTCAAGATGATCATGTATCCGACAGAGTTTGCATGTGGTCCTGATCTTTTCCTTTGCTTGGTTCCTTGGTCCTTCTCCTCAACTCCTTGGAAGTGATTTCAGCATGTCAGCTTTTCTTGCAGTCACTGAGAGGTAGATCTGTGCAATTTAAGCGGATGGTGACTGTTGCCAGAATGAGGCCTTGGGATGCCCGTCTGTGCAGTTTCTGCATGCAATACAGATAGGGCAGCTTGGACAACATTGCGCAATTTTGAGGCACAGGACACTTGAGGGATGGAGGTCTTGGGAGGACACATCTGCGCACTTTCTGAGTGCAGTGCAACTGGACTGCTCTGCGCATATCTGGACAGCAGTGTTGTCTGTCTGACTGCTCTGCACATTTTTGGAGACCAGTGTTGGATGGGGTCTCTGTGAGCTGTGGGGTTTCAGTATGCAAGGGACGTTGGTGTCTCTGGGGGTTGTGGGGTTTCATCAGGCAAGGGAGGTTGGTGTCTCTATGGGCTGCATGGTTTCAGTAGATAAGGGAGGTTGGTGTCTCTGCGGGCTGCATTTCATTAGGCAGGGGAGGAAGTTGGATGGTTGTAGAAGCAAAGCACAGTTTAGGGAAGTTGGATGAGGCTAGGTTGCTTGGGAGAATGGCTAAGTGTGAGATCATCAAAACATATGTAAATAGTGATAGGACTCGACTGTAATCACACAAAGACACTTAGTATCAAAACATAGACCATCCAGAATGCATAAAACATACTTTTCTTGATGCAACAACCTTCATGACAAGAGTGTGTGAAGTGAGTGTGAAACAAGTCTATGTGATGACAACCACTCATGCGCACACAATTCCCTTGAATCAAGACAACATTCCCTTTGCATGATAAACAACAACCCCTATGCCCAAAGATGACACATGTTGCATAAAGATGAGAACATAAACAACTCTTAAGATGAAGGAGGGGAGCTTGAAATCATCAACTTACCAACAAGCGACCAAGGATGATCAATCATAGGATCCAAGGTAGGCTTCGAAATTCACATGCAAGACAAAATGTTGGAGGGTGGTTGTAGCCGCTACAACACATCTATATTGCCACAAAATCAGTAGAAGATAAATATTCTACAAAAATTAATTAGGTAGCCGTGAGGTGTGGGGGTAAGTGAGAGTGGTTATTCAACATCATCTTCTGCAATGGCCAACCCCACATCTACCTTATCTTTTTTGTTCCTAGAATCGCACCTGGTGCACAACCTTCTATCAGGTCAACGCTTAAAATGGGTGGAAGAAGTGACAAGCTAGTGGGTAGGTGGTTTCTTTGGAATGACATACCTTACAGCATTAACAAGAGCAATCTATTCTCCCATGCTATGTTTGATGCTATTGTTGTTGTTGGCTTGGGTTGCTAAATATTTGGTTGGAATGGTGATGAAATAGGTGAACTTGGTCAACCTGTCCACCACCACATAAATGTTGAGAAATCTAGGGAAAAAATATTAGATGATTTCTCTTATAATGATAATTGCTTGTGAGGACATTTTACTTTTCTTAATTGGGTTCTTCTTGTACTTGATTATTATTATGTGTTTTCTTCATCAAACAACTATCAAACCATTAAGAACAATGAGGCAAAGGACACAGGATGTAGTCGATCAGCCAGGGCCAAAACCTCTCCAAGCTTGAGAGGAAAACCCAATGAATTCTTCTTCTTATAGAATCTTCAATTGACGAATTCCAAGACCTAGACCCTTGAATAAGAAACCTTCCAAGACCAAGTCAATGCTTCTTCTTTGAGTAGCTCCTCTTTCCAGCACCTTTGACCTATCTTGCAACTGCACCTTCGATTTTCCCAGAACTGCAACTTCGACTTTCCTAGAAACTGCAACTTCGACTTGCCAGAAAAGTACAACTTCGATTGCAACTTTGACTGCAACTTCGCTTCTTTGCTTAGGTAGATTCTCTCTTATAGAGAACTCGAATTTTAGAACAACTCTTCTTAGTGACCTAACTTTGCTTCTGCAACTCAGATTTACAACAACAATATGTGCCCTAATTCCTTTGCCCATGTGAGAGAAGTGGCCCTAAACAAAAACCAAAACTTCGACTTCTTCTCCTTCCTTCGAACTCCTCTTCTTCGCATTTCTTTTCTTCTTTATGATCGAACTTGTGTGAGTGAGAGTGTGTTCTCCAAATGAGGCTGGGTGCCCTATCTATAGGCTTCCTCGAGCCTTCTATTAGGCTGACTTGACATGTCCTTAGGCCGACTTGTTGCTCCATTAGGTCGATTTGAAGCTTGCATGACAGACTTGGTCTTGGAGGGTCTTTTGACTGTAATTTGACTCAAATAATTTTCTTACAATATGTAACATGCCCAAATGAGTCATTCATACATGACAATGACTCAATGACTTTATAACAAACCTAGAAGCACTCAATCAGTGCTTTGACATATAAAAATAAATTCTCTTGAGCATGAAACCCATGCCTCTTTTCATTAAATACATAAAATCATGATTTCATTTGTCATTATGAAGACTGAACCTAGTTACATATTTCAACAATAAATACAATCTTGCCCCTGTACCGCTAGGATTCTTGTGATGAAATCTATTGAGATACTCTCCCAATTCTGCTGCGAAAAAGGGAGAGGTTGTAGTAACCCAATTGGATGTGTATGCTCCACATTGTTCCTTTGGAATGTGTTGCACTCCTACATGTACCAAATGACGTCTCCTTTGAGACCTCTCTGTGTAAACCGCTCCTTGACAGACCTGTACGTCTTGAGGAAGTCAGGATGTCTTGCAAGAGGAGAGTTATGGGCTTGCCCGAATGATCTTCTCTCATAGCTGAGATCTTGGCACCAAATAAATCCTATTTTTATAATAAATCACATCATCCATTACCTTGTACCTGTCATCCCCAAATAGGCCATCCAAAATCTCACGTGCTTGCTGATTCTTAGAGTACATCACCAAAAGCTGCACCTTTCAATCCTAGGTGATATGTTGGAAATACTGACAGGGGGATGAATCAATATTTCCTTCCAATTAGTTAATTTTTAATCTTCACATAGAAATAACATTAACATTAGTTCAAGCATAAATCAAAATCATCTAGAAGTTATAATCTTCATCAACCACGTCCACAAGTTAGTAACATACAACATATTAAGTCTCATGAATCATGATTCATCAATCTTAAAGTTTCAACTTCAAGCTTTCAAAATTGAAAATTCGATATATAACATTTATCATCATTGATCACCAAATTCGTACTTGTAAGCTAAGTTTAACCATTACAAGAAATAATATCTAACATGTAATGAAATGTTATAAAATGAAATGAAATGAAACAACTTTCACAAAGCATCATATTCATAATTCAGAATCATTACCAATGAGTTATAATTGCCAGCTTCAAACTTAAATTGTCATATATTGTTTACAAAATATATCATAATAAATATGAAAGAGTCAACAGTTATGAAAACTACTAGAAACTAGAAAAGACAAGTAAACTGTAAATCTATTATCTACTACTTCATGTGACCCTTGCCAGGAGAAGTATCTGATGTATGGGCAGGTCGTGGTGGTATTCTAGGAGTCTCCTCCCACACAGACCGACAACCAGAACCAAAAGGCACATGCCCTCCACGTGAGGGTGTAGATGGAGGTGGTGACAGCAAAGGAACAAGACACGGAACTTGAGCACTGCTACTGGATGGTGGAGGTGGCATGGTTGTTGCTTTATCTTCCTCTCTCATAAGTTCTGCTTCCAGTTCTTCAAGATGTATAGTGCCATCCTCCAAATTATCATCCTTTGGGTGGTTGTCCCAAATTTTATTTGTTGGATCCTCATAAGCCCGATCACAATAATGACTCAACAACCTCAAGTTGTAGTGCACATAAACCAAGCTTTTTGCCCAGTTTTCATTGAGTTTGTTTCTTTTCACATTATGTATGAAGCTGTAGGTGCTCCAACACCTCTCTGCAGAATAAGTATTTACAACCTATGAGAGAATTTTTTTTTCCAATTTTGGCAAAAGTCCCTGGCTGCCATATGCTTCCCACCATGTGAGAGCATCAAATCTGTCTTTATCTTCCATTGCATGGAAGGTACCAAACAAACCAGTGCAACTGAAGTATTTGCCTAATTCAAGACGCAGACTAGCACATTCCTCCCTGTCAGGTATCAACTTGTCTAATGCTTGCAAATATCCTGTAGATACCTCTTCATCTATATGAGGTTTGACCCTAACCCCACCCCCTGGTGTAGGTTGGCCCAACCAAGATGCAGAGTAGTATTTTGGCGTAAGGATATATGCCAAGGCATGTAATGGAACATTAAGTTTATCCACCATATACACACACAATTGTGAATCAGTGTATACAAGTTGGGATCTTTTTTATGAACAATATCTTTTATTTTCCCCAACATGTATCCATCTTCTCATACACCTTGCCAATCACTTGTTTATTTGTATTTGCAAACCGAATCATGTGATAAACGGGCTTGGTGAAATCCAATACTTGCCTCACACGTGCCCAAAACATACCATCAAGAGCGGTCTCCTCCACCTATTCAAAACCTTGCCTACTGCATTTGTAGCCCTTTCCTTTAATACCTACCAGTGTGGACTTGATACCATGGTAGTGAATGAATCTCTTACCTTTAAAAGGCGCCTAAAGGTGAGGTAATAGCTACCAAATCTAGTCCTCGCAATCTTCAACAACTCCAATCTTGAGTGATTACGGAAAAGGCAATGGGTATTGCTGTGATTTGTAATAATTTTATCATTTTTTTGTCTCTCTTGTACAAATCACCAATCCATTTGTATTGTTGGTTTTTGTTCTTAACAATACATGCATCAAAAGGTTCATTGTGTGAACCAAACACCTAGACCAAAATATGTTGGGGTATTTATCCTCAATAATTGCTCCCGCTGCCTTACAATTAGGAGCATTATCAGTGATGACTTGGATGACATTGTATGGCCCAATATGGTCAATTGTTTCAAGTAATGGATCTGCAATGTTGATGCCAGTCTTGAACTCGTCTGAGTAATCATATGCTGAAAGAAAGATGGCACCACTAATAGATACAATAAAAACACTTATAAATGGCTTGCCTTTTACATTTGTCCATCCATCAGATACAATGGACACCCATGGTCATTCCAAGAACTTGTCATTCTACTCAAAGAATGTGATATTTTTGCTTTTTCATGATCAAGTCCAATAGTTCTAGCCTTGTCATACCCAGGGCTCTTATATCCTTTAGGGGCATGATTTATGGCAGAAACCATTTCATGCCAATAAGGTGAGCGAAGAACGTTGAATGGTATCCCACATGCATAGAGAAACCTGTAAACTTTTGAATCCACATCATTCCTACACGCTTCATAAATGAAACCTGATATGCTTCTACTCCTTAAACTTGGCGACCCTGTGCCTCCATATCCACTTCCTTGGGAGGATGTTGAAGGAGTTCTTTGTGCATGTGATTGTGAGCTTGGTTCAAAGAAACCCTTTGAATTTTTAGATTTGTATTGGGCTTCCTCCTCTTCCCTTATGTATTTGGCTCCATCTGTTGTTGACACACTTGTACAAGTTTTGATTCCTATTTGTTTATCTCCATCCGATGGCCTTTTCCCGCGGAGGTGCTTTTTGGCATGGGTATATGAACCTGTGTAATTATTGTTGCAATGAGGGCAATGAAATTTGGTGGTTCCACCCCCTTTCCCTGCTTCAGGCCTATTAACATATTTCCACAATGGAGTTTGGTCTTGTTTATTTTTTTGAGACTCATGTTCACTGTCCTCCAGCTCCTCCTCTTCGGGGTTTTCATCAAATCCACTATGACCCACTTCTTCATCCCTTTCTTCATTTTCAACCCTCCTTTTTCTACTCTCCAACACCATAATAACCAAAAAAGGATCCAAGAAGAAGAAAATGCCAAGAAATATAACCATGATGTTTGAAATTTGAAGTTTTGAACCTGCAAAAAAATGGAATGGGAATGGGAGAAAAAAATTATTTATTTATTTAGGAATGAACATTAAAATAAAATGCTAAAATAGAGCCTACCTCTTTGGCCTACAATCTCCCCTTCAAGCCCTTGCTCCTTGCTCCTTGGCACTTGCTCTCTCCTTGCTCCTTGATCCTTGCTCTCACTCTCATTTGCTCTCTCTTGCCCCTCACTCTCTCTTGCTCCTCATTCTCTCTTACTCTCTCTTGCTCTCACTCTCACTCTCACTCTCTCAAATTATAAAATAATGAAATTCATTGGAGAAGGGTTTATTATATTCACTCCCTCGCTCCCTTTCCTCCCTTCCCTCCCTTTTTTTTTTTTCCAGCCAACGCCATTTTTTTCCAGCTGCACTTTTTTATTCCGCGCAATTTTTTTGGGCGTCGCTCACACTGTTGAGAGAGATTTTTATAGCCTGGGACCTGACTGCTCCCGGGCTATAAAAATCGCTCCTAGAGTGACGCTCCCCAATTTGATCCGGAAATAGGCAGGGTGCAATTTTTTTTTCCAGGAGCGTGCTCTCGACCTGCTCCCCAGTCACTCTCGCTCAAAGCATGAATTGGGAGCGAGATAGAAGGGGGGGGGGCGGCGCTCCCCCGCAACAGTGCTTTGACTTAACCCCAGGGACCAAAGACTTAAAATTTAGCAAAATAATTAATTTACCTTAGTCCCTGGACCACTTAAAAATTAATTTTTAAGGAGCAACGAATTTTGCCTTTGGAGAATTTAAATTTACATAGGGCCTAGAATTGATTAAATTTCTGGCTTAGGATTTTAATTAATTTTGGCAAGAAAATTTAATTAATTAACCTGTGAGGGGATAAATTATTTTTCCAACCCTCAAGACAGTTTACATCATGATTTTTACATTTTTTACATCTTAAGGGGGGAAAGCCCATGACCCTCACAGACTACCCAATTCTGCAACACAAATATAATCTAGCAGACCAAGCAATTTGTAATAAAATGACCTAATCAGATAGTTAAGATTATTCCCAAATCATTTTTTCATAGACTTGATCTAAAACACTAGGGGTCCCCTAAGATCCCAGTGACAAAATCCATTCCGGCTTTGGGGTAAGGATGAAGGAAAACTCTGCCAACCATTCGAGAATGGATCGGTGAGACAAAAAACCTCCCGCAATTCAAATCATCACCAGAAAAGTAGGTTTACTTAGGTAACTACATACACGACACAGATCTGCTGAGATTATTTTCATTATGCAAATCCAGCATGGATTTACATTATAAGATGATGATCAAGCTGATGATGATAGCTGTACGACACGAACACATTGATTAGGCACTATCCCTTTTGCGAAAAAAAGGGGGTGTACTGCTATGGGTTGTTGACACGTAGTGGTCAACATCTGGCTCTACTTGGGGACACGTTGCCGCATTGGAGGAATGTGAGAATCCAAAATCTGCATCCACACAACACACAACATAAGTAGCGTCCATCCAAAAATCATCATATAATGTTAAACATAGGAAATATATAAGCTCTTCATTTATTAACTACTCTAATATCATGAAAAACACAAATCTAACTACAAAATGAAATACTAAAATAACAAGGCATAAGGTTAGAAATACAATACAAAGATGCCCCATGGCATCGGATGCGTTCAATAGAGTGCATAGTGAGAATTTTTTTGCTTTCAGGCAAATCTGTCGGCTATTTCTCGGATGTGCCATGTCCAATTATGCATACGGTAGGACATTTTCCTATCCGAAAGTCAAGCTGTTCGCGACCATCTAATGCATCAAATTGCTTTCTCATTATCTTTCCCTTATGCTTTTTCTTTGTGGTAGGTTGTATCACTGATGATGTGGAACATTCTGCTTCAAAACTCTCAGATGAAGTATGTAAAATATGCGTGACATGTCTTTCTTCATTTTGCATTTGCCTTGTCAAGAATGATGGATTAGTCGCACAGGTGTCATGAGTTATAACTTGACGTCTTTTAATTTCTTCTTTGATCATATCATTCTTAGTTAAATCTTCGTTAATGGAGTTAGCCTCTTTCTCGGGATATTCACAACAAGATGGGACCTGTGATTTCCTCTCTTCCAACCTCTTATGTAGTGAACCCATTTCTCTAGCATGTCTTACTATTAACTTCGCTTGATTGAGTTCAATTTTCACGAATCTTTCTTGTCGAGTGACATGCTTAGCTTGCATAGCCTTCATTTGATTATGAATAATGGACATCTGATTAGAATGTTAACTTCCATTATTTTTAATTTGTTTTCGATGATATGTATTCCATCTGTGTTTATGACACATGGTACCTTCTTTTCTTCTATGGCCAATAATCTATTCTAAAGAGATATTTGACCAACTTCCATGTCCTTTATAATTTTATCATTCTTTGCTTTCATGCTCATGAAATAGTTTTGCATATAGTTTATCTCTTTCTTATAATTTACTTGCATGGTAGCTAACTGATTATTATAATCGAATCTCATGATGGTCATTTCTTCATCCATAGCTAACAATTTGTTTTGAGTTGAACTTATTTCTTCTTGATAACTTGCTTCCATGGCAGTCACTTGATTTGAATGATTGAATTCCATGATCGTCATCTTTTCCTCTAGGACTAATAACTTGCTTTGCATAGAATTAATTTCCTTGTCATGATTAGCTTTCATGGTTTCCATTTCCTTAGTGTGTTGAATCTGCATGTCGGTTACGTCATAAAAGTGTTTAATTTTCATGATTTCCATCTCCTTATCTCGTTTTTCCAGGTGGGTGTGCAAAGTCCTAATATCCTTGACGTAATCAATTACAATTTTTTCTTGATTAAGCTCCATATTTTTTACCAGCTGCGTTTGACTGAACTGCATGTCTTTAATCAACTGCTTTAGTTCTTCTATAATTTGCTTATCATTTTCCCTTTCATTGTGGAGACTGATTTGATAATTTGTTCCGACTTTTCCACTATCGTGGACTTGTCTTGCAACGGTACAAGTGGATGGCACATTCTGATATGGAGAATTGTCTTGAAATCTTTCATTGATAGTTGGATCCTTTACAAGATCACTTTCATTCTGTTTCATAATTTTAGGGGCACAAGGCGAGCTACCTTGATCACCATATATATCTGTAAAAGCATTGACAATGTCTTGTAAAGAAGAAAATGAATCTTTAGAACAATTATTAAACCAATCCAAAGCATCACCTTCTAAAGAAAAGGCAAATAGACACATTTTGACATCTTCATTATTATATTGGGGAGAACTACAATATTCGGTTATTGTATAAGAATCCTTGCGTAGATGCTTTATTAAAGTGACTGAATCACCACCCAAGAATAGAGGCAATTTATGAATGGCCGCTTCCAGTATATTATGGAGAAAATCAGTAAAATGACATGGGGTAAACAAATCATCCATGATGACTTTCTTGAAAGGATAAGGAGGGACCAAATGGATGCTAGAGAGAGACCCCTGCTCAAGAAAATCAAGAGATCAACAAAAAGCGAGCTTCTATTAGAAATTCTTGTAAGAAATGAAAGAAGTGGAGTTGCCACTTGAACATGAATCTAGCTCTAAGATCAAAAAGGTAAACAACTGTATATAAGGGAGGGTTTCTTGTTTGAGAAATAATGGATGAATAAGTGGAGTTGCCAGCTAAACAAGAAACGAACTTATATGTCTAGGTGTTAAAGGTGCAAATGAAACGATTAATGAGATGATGAAAGGCAAGGTGATGAAAAGATCAAATGACGCTAGGAAATGTTGTGCCGCTTGACAGGCTAATGAATGGCAGAAAAGATGAGATGATTAACATGATGTCAAAGAAACCAAGGACATAAAAAGCTCTGTCTGCAGTGGCAATGCCAAGAAGTGTTGGCTTTGCCGGTTCAATTCAGAGATGAGAAAGATGAAAGATGAATGTCATAAAACCAAGGCCCAATAAATCGGTCCTCGGCAACGGTGCCAAAAAATGTCAGCGTTGCCAGCTAAAATGAATGATAGAAAGATGAAAGATGAATGTCATAGAGCCAAGGCACAATAAATCGGTCCCCGAAAACGACGCCAAAAAATGTTTTCGCACAAAGTGTCTAGGCACCAAGACAATGCTCAGAGTAAGGGCCGCCACTCTTAAATCCTTACTCCATTTAGACTCTCTCCTAGGCAAGTCAAGGGGGGTAGTTCCTAAGGTAAATGGATGAGAAAGCCTGTGAAACACGAGCTCTAGGAGATTTTAATGATGAACAACTTGAAGAATTTAAAGCAAGTCTTGATCAATTATGATAGATGGATTAAGATAAAACACAATTACAAGATATAAATGATTATAGATCAGTGCTTTATATATATTGAATTAATCATAGACCAAGTAATAACAAGTCATCCAGAGAAAACTTACAGATGTGGCAAAGCGATGATCATGAACAATTAGATATAAATGCCCAACAATTTTAACATGTAAGAGATTCCAGACTTAAAATGATTTTCACTTAATGGCCAGATCTAGAGTCAATTAACTTTTTCCAACAACCAATATAAATTTTAAAACACTAGTCACACTTTGACCATAGAAAAATCATGAAAATGCATTTAATCCCCAGATAACACCAAGGAACTTTAGGTTAGTGCTTCAATTAGGAGTTGTCTATAATGCGACTTTTTGGAGATTCCGGTGACGGAATCCGGCGGAAGAAATGAGGTTAAATCTTGATTTTTAGCAGTTAAAATGGTTTTTTAACTGCATATTTGGATTCAGCGCCCTGAAAAACCCCTGGGAGCCATTGATTGTGCAGAAACTAGCTATCGAACTTGGGATTCCAATGTATTGCTGCCGGATTTTGACCAGAAAAATCCGCCGGAAAAGCTTTCAAAAAGTCGCGTTATAGACTACTACCTTCAATTATTCCTTAGGCAAAATATAAAGAAGTAAAACAAATCAATAGGTTAATGAATCGAATTTTCAATGGGTCGTAGGCCACATTAAATTTTTTTAATGTTAAAGTGCAATTCCTTTAATTTATTTTAACTCCTTAGTCACAAAATTTAAAATTTTTAGAATTTTTTAATGTTTTAATGTTTTCAAGATTTTTTTGGATTTTTAAAATGTTACGATTTTTAAAATTTTTAGAATTTTAAATAATAAAAAAAAGGAAAAAATCAAATGTCAATTTTTTTTTT
>APFE031067925.1:118760-136033 GCA_000404065.3 Pinus taeda | reverse complement strand
TTAGGCCCCTATACTACTAGTGTAACCCCTTATTGTTATTAGTACAACCCCCTTATTATATTGATGTACCCATGTAGTGCCCATATTATTACTATTCTGCCCCATAGAAGCCCACTATTGTTATTATTGTGCCCTTACATTGTTATTGTTATGTCGGCTCTGATTATGTTATGACCCCTTAGACTTCTATATATAGAAAGGAGGTCTTTTCATTTGTATCATCCAAGAATTTTTCATTTATGTAATGTAAAGGAGGTTGCCCCCTCGAAGAGGCAAAATTCTAAGGCGTTGATCTATCTTTTCTATATTTTATTGAGTTGGTTTTATAACAGAAAAAGGAGTATCACCTAGTTGATTAGCATCTCCCATGTTTTCATCTTCAAGTTTTCCTTCAACTGGGGGGTCTATTCGACTGGTGCCTACTATTTGATTTTCTTCTCTTCTGGCTTCCCCTTTATGTACCTCGGCTTCGAGGGGTGTTTCCATAGAAGGAATTGATTCCCTCTGTTCCTTCATGGCATCAGTAAATGGCTGGGTTCGCTCACGACCAGGGCTATCAGCAAGGGCAGACGGGTCAGGGGTACAATTATGTTCTTCAATGCTCCCTAGTTGTTCTCTATGTCCGGCAAACATTCCCATGTTTTCTAATACCCTGGCCACTTCCTCCTCATGGCCTTGCAAAGGGGGATTTTGCGGACTAGGAGGTGGTGTGCGGGATGGTCCAGCTTCGTCTACTTGAATTGGGATGCGCCATTGGGCTTTCACTCACACAGAGCGCCTATGCTTTGCTGGTTCTAAGAGCACAGAGGAATTATTTCTGTTTAGTGTTCTTCTCAGGCCTGGGGTTCTTGGCCCTTGTTGCTTTGTTACCGCATTTTCCGGGGGGATCCAAGATAGGATTTATGATACTGTCCCATGTTAATTGTTTTTGGGCCATCTATTTATGATAATTAATTTAATTAAACCATTATGGCTGACTACACTATGTGGGTCTTTTGTTGTCCTTACTTGTCGGGCGACATCATGTAACAGGGAATTCAAATAAAACGGTAAATTAACTAAAATTATTTGTCTTAAAATGGCTAAAAGTTTCAGTTGTCGGGGCTTTACCACATCGTATTGATCGTCGTAGGTAATTTATCTTTGGACGATGACCGTCAGTTCTTTCCATGGCTGTTGTAATGCCGAAGGATGAATTCCTTTCCTTGTTCATACTAGTCGCTCGCCGGATCCTGGAATACTTCAATTGGGATGTATAAAAGGACATGTTTATCTGTCCATTTCGCCCCTTTTGCCGGAAGTCCAGTGACTTTGGCTAGGACTTCTTCAGAAACCATCATGCTTATGCCTTTTACCATTGTGCTACCATTCTGTAGATTTTGCAGAAATTCCAGCGTTAGCTCCTCATGAATCCCTACAATCTATCTAAATATTGTAGCCAGCCACCATGTTTGAGAATTACGCAAGCTTGATCTAATACCATCAGCACTGGAGGTTCACCCTGGATATCTCTTCCGCCCATGGCTACTACACCTGAGGCTAGTTCACCTGTATACAACTGTGTTTTACCTCTGTAATTCAGAATAGGAGCAATGTATGTTACAACAATTAACAGGGAAATGACGTTGTTTGGACACTTATTTTCATATTTAGTTAAGTCATTCGTCCTATCATCCATACTTAACGCAAGATCATAAGTTCGCATGCCCGCCATAATGGTTGTCGTTCTTCATCTAATCAGAAATTCCTACTAATTATTACATATTCATACTCATCATGCGGTTCATAATCCAGAGGTAATCCGAATGATTGTCACACAATTATCCATAACTGTGACACGTGCCATGCATATGCAGGCCATCCCCCCTCTGACGAGAAAAGGGTGTCCACGTCCTTTGAGCACGCGAAAAGCAAGTAAATTCATTGATGCGAAATAAATGAGGAAAAGCAATCTAAAAAACACAACACGCAAATCGGTAAAGCATTTAAGCAATATTCGTCGTCGGATGTGAATTGGCCAAATCAAATAAAAATAACAATTTTTAATTCATTATGTCAAAGATCTTCATTGTGAGCAGTATTAATCACATCATCATAATCAACGATATGCGTTTAATGACTGTCATTTAATGATTGGACATATGGAATATAATGAATATAGATTAAATTTACCATGTTATTTGGCTTGTAAGAGTACTACTCAAATGGAAATTCTCTTTAAAGACAAATCCATAGGTGATAATAACTAAAGGATATATGGCAATATAAGGTGATACTCCAATACCACAAGTAGAGCCATTGTTGCCAGCAGGTGTTCATAGCCTCGACAGGGTTGCTTTTTAACCCCCCCAAATGAGCCAGAGTTCTTCTTACAGTTAATTCTTCTTTTCTTTTTCATAAAGAGATCACTATGTTGGCATGATGACCAGATAACCATAATTCCATTCACCGGGGTGTAACAAAGTGATCAGGTTGGCTCGTGATGAAACCCCCTGTTCTTCTGACATATTTAATTATCAAGAAGGTCATTACCTTGGTTTGGTGGCCAAATTGGAATGTCACCTGTTACATCCTTATGATCATGGTACGCTGGATCGAAATGAGACCCCCTATCCTCTTTAGACAATGTTTTAAGCATTTTCATATTTTACCATTTCCATTTTTCTTTTGCAATTCTTATTATAAAAAGAGGGAGGCTCATTTTCTCCTTAAGATTCAGGGATGGTGTAAGAAGTAAAAGGATGCCAATGAAAATGTTATACTCTTATCCCCTTATCATTATATCAATGAGTTTTATCCATTTGGGAGTATAAACATAAGCCAGCATGGATTAAGAATAATGAATCATTTCATGACGTGTCCAAAAGAAAAGATGTTCAGGCAGTCATTCTAAAGATACATCGTATTAGCTTATGAATAAATATAACCATCAAAAGGCTTTAGAATTCATAATGATATTATTATTATCGTTTTTCCTTAGAAGAGGCACAAATCAATTCAAATGGTACTTATTTGCAATACAAAAGAAGAAGAGCCCCGGATGCGGGTGTCAAGACAATGCCTTATGATGGGACGGGTGTCATGGCAAGGCCACATGACAGCCATGTGCCTCCGCGTGCCTGAGGCTTGCTTTCTTATCAGCCCGCCGCCATGGATGGTCGACATAGAGGGCGCATGCGTTTGCATTCAATGCTGCATCGGGCGAACGGGATAGCCTGCTACTCGCAGTTATGGAGGATTGTACCTAGGGGAGGGACGCTGCTATTAAATGGTATGTTGTTCCACGACACAGGGGATATTACATTGGGAGCCGATACTTTCCACAGGACGCGGCTCCAGAAGGGAGGCATCTGCGCTCTGTCTTGGCGGAGTATTTGCGCTCTGTTCTGGTGGGGAATTCATGTTCCGAGGTGTGGTGCTCGCTGTCAACTGAGGCAGGTCTCCAACAGCGTTTCTGCCTTGAGCCTGTATTCCAGCAACAATTCGCTGCACCTGCAAGAATGGTTAGAAGACGAGGACCAGCGCGCGGAAGGTCGTCTCGTCCTCCATCTACGAGGACGTGTCTTCCTTGCTGCAGATGTCGATGTCACGAAGGGGTCCAGGCCAACCCCATCCAAGTCAACCAATTCATGGAAGCGGGAAGCTCTAATCAGGAACCAAGGCCCGCACCTGCATTTGGCTCAGCCATCTTCTCATTTGGCTGCTCGATGGACAAACCACGTATCAACGCACACGTCTCGGTTCTGTTCATCGAGGATCCCCCGGAAGATGACAAAGATTCGGGGGAAAAGGAGAAAGCCCCAGGCGGTTGCTCTATGGAGGGGGGGAAAAATCCGGTGGAGGTATCTGAGCAGGCCCCCCGCAGCCCTCGAAACCAGAAAGCACCGACTTCACGGGCAGACGACGAGGACGAATGGGAAGCGATGCGAGAGAAATATGGCTGGTGTAGGGTGGTCGAGGAAAAGCCCCCGGAGTAGCACTCAGCTGGCTTCTTTCCCCGACATCCAGCTTAGCTCAGGTTCTCTCATGGTCCGCGGTTCTGTTCGTACTTCTACAGGTTTATATTCAAAGCTCCTGCTTTCCTTTGTTGGTTCTTGCACTGCCTGTCAGGCGAATTTTCGAGAGTCTTTTGAGGCCCCTGCGTGGGCAGTGATGTTAAGTCTTTGGGCCCCTGCGAGGGCAGTCCTGTTTAGATTTTGTGCCCCTGCGTGGGCAGTCCTGATCCTCTTAAGCGCCCCTGCATGAGCACTACTGTCGAGATTTTATGCCCTTGCGTGGGCCTATCAGTCTAGTCTAGCCTTTCTCTCCCTTCATGATCAACTCAAATCTCTGGGGGAAGCCCAAGGGTGGCCAATCTGTTTTTGGTTCTAAGTGAACGGAGTCCAAAGCGCCCTAGCTGGCCATGGATATAATGCTTTCTTGCCTGTAACTATTTTACTGCACATAATATAATAGAGTAGTCTTTACCGAGAAAAAAAAAATACAAAAGAAGAAGAGAGAATGGCAGAATGATAAAAAAAATTGGAAAAATTCACAATTTATGTTATTAAAAGGTGTTGTTCAATCGATTGAACGACAATCGTTCAATCGTTTGAACAACAATCGTTCAATCGTTTGAACGACGAAATCAAATATAAAATGAAAATTGTTGTTCAATTGATTGAACGACAATCATTCAATCATTTGCACAACAAAATCAAGAGAAACAAAAAGTTTTGTTCAATCTAGTGAACGGCACTAGTTTAATTGTTTGGACAACAAAAATCAATAAAAAACAAGAAGTGTTGTTCAATCAATTGAAAAACAATCGTTCAATTGTTTGGACAACGAAATAAATAAAAATGAAATGTGTTGTTCAATCAATTGAATGGCAGTCGTTCAATTGTTCGAACAATGAAATCAAATAAGAATGAAATGTGATGTTCAATCAATTGAATGGTAGTCGTTCAATTGTTCGAACAGCGAAATCAAATAAGAATGAAATGTGTTGTTCAATCAATTAAACGACAATCGTTCAATTGTTTGAACAACGAAATCAAATAAGAACGAAATGTGTTGTTCAATCAATTGAACGGAAAGCATTCAATTGTTTGAACAACGAAAACAAATGAAAACAAATTGTGTTGTTCAATCAATTGAAAGGAAGTCGTTCAATTGTTTGGACAGCAAAAACAAATGAAAACAAATTATGTTGTTCAATCAATTGAATGGCAGTCGTTCAATAGTTTGAATAGCGAAAAACAAATGAAAACAAATTGTATTGTTCAATCAATTGAATGAAAGTCGTTCGATTATTTAAACATCGAAAACAAATGAAAACGAATTGCATTGTTCAATCAATTGAACGGTATTTGTTCAATTGTTTGAAAAACGAAAAAAATGAAAACCAATTGTGTTGTTCAATCAATTGAATGACGGACGTTCAATAGTTTGAACAGCGAAAAGCAAATGAAAACAAATTGTGTTGTTCAATCAATTGAACGGCAGTCGTTCAATTGTTTGAACAATGAAAACAAATGAAAACCAATTGTGTTGTTCAATCAATTAAACGGCAGTCGTTCAATAGCTTGAATAGCAAAAAACAAATGAAAACAAATTGTGTTGTTCAATCAATTGAACGACAGTCGTTCAATTGTTTGAACAGCGAAAACAAATGAAAACCAGTGGTGTTTTTCAATCAATTGAATGGCAATCATTCAATAGTTTGAACAATGAAAAACAAAAAGAGGAA
The DNA here is from genome assembly GCA_000404065.3 of Pinus taeda. Lineage (NCBI taxonomy): Eukaryota > Viridiplantae > Streptophyta > Pinopsida > Pinales > Pinaceae > Pinus > Pinus taeda. The sequence goes on along the minus strand of APFE031067925.1, from coordinate 130,302 downwards.
AATGTGTTGTTCAATCAATTGAACGGTAGGCATTCAATTGTTTGAACAACGAAAAACAACAAAAAGAGGAGAAAAAAAACTTCCAAACTTTGCAAAACTTCCTAAAAAAAATTACATTTACATGGTAATGCCTAAAAAAGGATATGTACATTATTTACAATTTCTCAAGCAATTTAAATTTCTTGAAGGAAAAGTTGTTGGGTCCTCATTCCCTGCAGCTAGAATTTGCATGGAGGGGTCCTCACGTACTTGCTCACAAAAAGACTCCTTGGTAAGTGGTTGATGATAAAGGCACACTCGATGCCCGTTTACCTTAAAAGAATGGCCAGATATGTCGATGGTAGTAAAGGTAAGAGTACCATTATTATGCACGTCTTGAATCTCATAAGGGTCGAGCCATCTTGTTTGCAACTTTCCTGGAAGTCCTGGAATCTAGAATCGTACAGAAGTGTTCAATACCCTTTTTGAAACGTTTTCTTCTTGATAAGGTTGTCATGCCATTTTTCCCTTTGCTGCTGAATTATTGCAGTTTGTTGCAAAGCAAGCAGTCGAGCCTTATCTCGTTCACTGATCTGCTAAAGACGCTTGGTTTTGGCTTCTATCAAATCCAACCCCACTTCTTGGGTCATCCTTAGAGTCTTTATTTCAAATTCGATTGGAAAAATTGGTTTCTTACCGAACACAAGTTGGTATGGAGAGTATCGAGTAGTGTTCCTCCAAGTTGTACGATAGGCCCACAAGGCCTCTAGCAGTCTAGCAGCCCAACCTTGCTAGTGTGTTGAGACTATGTTGGTCAAAATCGCTTCTATAACCTTATTGGTGCTTTCGACTTGCCCGTTCGCCTGCAGGTGATACGGAGAAGTGATCCTGTGCGTAATATGATGGCTTCTGAGAGTGGTAATAAGCTTGTGCCCTGTGAATTGCTTTCCCCCATCTGTGATCACTTCTCGCAGTAATCCATACCGCACAAATAGCCCAAATGGAAGTTAATCACTGCTTCCTCTATGGCTCTTGATAAATCTATTGTTTCCACCCATTTTGTCACATAATATGTGGCTACTTGTATATAAGCCTTTTGATTGGATGGTGGATGTAATGGACCTATGAAGTCCAATGCCCAACGCTCGAAGGGATCTATGACTAATTGGGGCTGCAGAGGCATTTCATCAGATTGGCCAGGTCGGCCCATCCTTTGGAAACTATCGCAGGCCTAGGCATATTTCTTAGCATCCTTAAAAATAGTGGGCCAATAATAACCCATTTGTAATACCTTATGTCCTATCCTTCGATCTGCAAAATGTCCCCCGCAGGGCTCATCATGGAAAGCCTTCAGAATTTCATGGATCTCATCCTCGCAGATACATCCGCGTATACACATGTCAGCCCCTGTATGAAAAATATATCTGCCTAACCAAGAGAACCAGGTACTGCACTTAACAATCGGTTTTCTTTCTCTTGTCATCAAATGTTTAGGTAGCTTCCCTACTGCTAGATAATTTTCCATGTCTGTGTACCGTGGCGTCTTGACTGCCACAGCAAACAGGGGTTCATCCGGAAATTGGTCATCTACCACTAGTGGATCATTCACCTTCGAGATTCGAGATAGAAAATCAGCAACTAGGTTTTCCTTCCCCGGATGATCTTTAATGGTAATGTCAAACTCTTGCAAAAGTAATAGCCACCATGTTACTCAACCATTTGTGATCGGTTTATTAGCTAAATACCGAATGGCAGAGTGATCAGTGTACAAAAAGACTTGGTAGCCAGTTATATAGTATCTAAGTTTGTTTATTGCATAAATAACAGCTAAGAATTCTTTTTCTATCACTGTATAATTAAATTCTGCAGAAGTGTGATTTTTGCTAATATAATATATAGCATAAGATTTCTTGTCCTCCTCCTGGCCGAGGACAATGCCTATAGCTACATCTAACGCATCCGTCGATATGTGGAAAGGTAGCTCCTAGTTTGGTCCACGTAATACGGATGTTGTTGTGACTAGTTTCTTTAAACCTGCAAAAGTTGTGTCACACTTGTCAGACCAACTGAAATCCACATTTCCAGTTAGAGCATATAAGGGTGCAACAATATGTGAATTTTTTTAATGAACCTATGATAATAACTTGCATATCCCAGGAAGCTACATACCTCCGTTTGAGTGCAGGGGGTAGGCAGTAAAAGAATTCCCTGTATTTTTGCTGGATCTACCTGTATTCCTGCTGCAGAGATATAATGTCCCAGGATCACGCCCTCGACCATCATCATGTGACACTTGACATTGCTTAAACATAACCTGATAGCAATGCATCGTTCTAAGACCTTTTCTAATGTTTTCAATGCTTGATCGAAGTCATCCCCATATGGAGTAAAGTCATCCATATATACCTCAAGTCCTTCATTATTAGATCACCGAAGATGTTGAGTATAGCTCTCTATAACGTTGTTGTGGCATTACACAAGCCAAATGGAAATACCCTATATGCGAATGTACCCCAGGGACAGGTGAAGGTTGTTTTATCCTGGTCTTCAAGGGCAATCTGAATTTTATTGTAGCCACTGAACTCGTCTAAAGGAGAAGAACTGCTTCCCTGCCAACGTATCGAGGACCTGATCAATGAATGGGAGGGGGAAGTGATCTTTCTGTGTTGCCTTTTTCAGCTCCCAATAATCCACACAAATACACCACTTCCCATTTTTCTTAGGGACGACCACCAATGGAGAGACCCATTTACTATCTGAGATAGGATAAATAAAGTTTACATCCAACAGCTTCTGCAATTCCTCTTTCACAATGTCCTTGAGGTGTGGGTTCAACCTCTGTTGAGGCTACCGGATGGGTTGAGCATCCTTCTCTATATAGATGTGGTGTGTACATAGTTGTGGGTCTATCCTTTCATATCAGGATAATCCCAGGCAAAAGCCGCTTTATTTTTCTGTAAGACCTGGATAAGCTTCTGCTGTTGTTCGCTATCCAGATTGTCATTGATATTTAGAAATTTTCCTGGCTTGATCTCAACGGGTTTGCTGTTATGAACAACAATAGTCTGAATATGTTGGTCATTTGTATCCTTCAGGGGATCTTCCACGGGTTCGTTATCAAGGATCTCTTTCAACATCTGACACTGTACATTACTCACATTAGTTAGCTGATTTATAAAATTATTGATAACATCATCCTCAGTCTGATCTTTGAATTCTAGTGCCTTCGCTACTGTAAGTGTTGAACGGATGCTCTCTTCCAGCTACGCTGGTGGCTGCTTACATAGTTTTACAATGGGCAAACTTGACCTGGCAGGAGGATATAACACAAGATTTTTTACAGCGTCCCCCTTCGTAATAGTCATGCTGCCTTCTTGGCAGCCAATATATGCATCAACTGTTGTCAGCCAAGGTCGCCCCAAAGTCAAAGGATGCCCATCCAACCGACTCCTTGAGTTTATAACCAGGAAATCTACTAGATATTCCCATGAGTCAATAGAAACTGTGATATCTTGTAAAGTCCCTTCTGGTCTTACCACCAATCGGTCAGCAAGTTCTAATAAAGTGGTGGTTGGTTCCAGGGTTGTAATACCAAGTGCTTGACAAGTTCCTGTTGTTAAGATGTTAATGGCGGATCCTAGATCAACTAGTGTATTTGGAAAAGAGTGGCCATATATCTGAACTGTTACTATGGGGTTTCCAGGATCTTCATACTTTATTGGAGTTTCCTCTCCCAAGAGTAAATCAGATAAGGTTCCTACAACATGGATAGTGGGTGAGGTTTTCACCTTCCTTGCAGGCTTCCTTATACACAGTTCTTTGATTGTTTTGCCATAGATGGGAATGTCTTGAATGGCCTGGAGGAGAGGGATCTTAATACACAAATTTTTTAGTTCCCCTACAAGATCGAAATCGAGGTAGGTGATCGACTTAGGTATCGTTAGTACTTCAGGGAATGGAGGAGAAGTTACTATAAGTTTTTCAGGGTCATCGTGCTGATCTGTCTCTTCCCCTTGCTTTGGTTTAATATTATTTACAGGTGGTGGAATATGTACAGGTGGAGTTACACTTTCAATTGAAGGTCGGTCCCTGTTTTCCTCAGGGGTGATGACACACCCTGACCTCAATCTGAGCTCATTACATTCTTTTTGCTCAATGTCATACTTTGGTTTTTCAATAATCTGTACCAACTGGACTGGTCTGTTATTAGGATTTGAGTTCAGCTGAGCTGGTAAATGCGGACGCAGAAGAGTTTGAGAATTTTGTTGTAATGTATACGGAGCTGACAGTGCGGGTTGAGGCTGAGGGCCTATCCCCATAGGTACATTGGATATCCCCATAGGTCGTTGCTAATTTGTAGACCAGTTCAGATTTTGAGAGGTGGAGGCAGGCCGCTGGGATTGATAGGGATTGCCCTGCCAAACAGGAGTAAAAGAAGAATTCGGCCAGCCATTTCCTGGAAAAGATTGCGTTGGTCAGGATGTCATAGGGAATGGAGGGCTCTGCCAATTTGGGTAGGACAATTGGCCTTGCCAGGTTGCCCCAAGGTTCTGTTGTTGATTAAACTAAGAGGAAGGAAAGAATTGGGGTGTGTCTTGTGACATACCTGTAGGTTTAACTTTCCATTGTCGACGTTGGTTCATCAAATATACGAGTTCTGTTTCTTCCTCTACTTCTTTGAATACTTCTTTCAACCTTGGTAATGATGGACATTGTTCAGTGTCGTGATTTTTAGTACAGATAGCATACGTCTAAACCATGTCTAATATGCATTCCCATTGGTTATTATTCTTTCGACAACATGCGCAGAAGATGGCCAAATTTTGTTTTGCTAAGGCCTAGTTTTGTTTAGCCTGTAGGATGTCCGACTATGTTGTAAGAGTGCCCAGGATGTCCATCTTGAAATATTCCAGGAGGTTGTTGATCTCCATCCATGTTATGCCTCCACTATGTGGTTTGCTTCCTTTTCTCATGGGATCTCAGCTTCCTGCTCCTGTGCATGTGCTTCCTCGTGAACACCTGATACACGAACAAATAATTTCATCATAATCTTCCTGAGAAATATCTCCTCTTTGCATTAAGTTTAGAGTTTCTACCCATTCCTCTTTCATTCCTTTAATTAAGATAGCTCTTAGGACTTCTTTTGGTAGGACACTGTGTGGAGACCTTTGCAAATTATAATTAAATCATTCTACATATTCTTCTAGTGTTTCGTTATCTTTTGCAGTCATCTTAAAAATCTCATCTTTCAGTTCCCTAGTTTTACAAAATTCCTGGTATCTTTTGAGGAAGGAAGTTTTCATTTCATCCCAAGGATTGATAGTTTGCCCACCTAGACCCATAAACCATCTTAGAGTTGCTCCTTTCAGAGTGGAAGGGAATAGTTTTATCTTTTGGGAATCAAAGGTATAGTCATACCCTCTACAGAGGAAGTCAAACTCGAACAGGAAAGCATCAGGATCCTCTGTGATCATCCCATGGAAAGTTGGGATGCTCTATAGAGGAATAGCCTTCATGGGAGCATTGGCCACTTGGTCGACTATGGGGTACTCTAATGTCGAGGTTTGACCTTGGGGTGGCTGATCTATCATTTGGTCAAAGATGTGCCAATAATATTTGGGGACTTTAAGGGGTGCTTCTGAAGTAAATAGAGAGTTATCAACTCGAGCTGGCTTTGCAGCACTACCTAGGTCTAGGATCTCAGGAGATCCTTGTTCAGACAGATATGGTTCTGCCTTAGCAGCCCCACTAGTTTCTCCTTTTCCTTCTCTAACGTTACAAGATTTTCCCTCTTGTAGAGGATCAGAGTGTAAAATTATTGTAGCTTGAAGACTCTATTCCGATCCTCCTACTTGGCTTTGAATCTCAGCATAAGCTACATATGGTGAGCTTGCTGCTTGAGGGATAATAATAGAACTTTTTCTAGGTATAGCCTGGAATCCTACTGATGCTTGAGACTCTGCTCTTCTTACGATTTCGTCTATAAAGGTCATTCTCCCAAGGTTCACCGATCCTTTGGGTTTTGTGGGTTTTGGTGGAGGATTCTGCTCTTTTTCTATTTTTCTATACCTAGTCATTCATAAAAACAAATTCCTATTTAACCTCTAAGATTTTGCTATAAAGCGGGCAGTTAAGCAAGTACTTTACTTGCTAGGTACGTAGGTTCTTACTTTCCATTTTTAAAACCCAATTATTTCATAGCAAAAATAAAAACAATCACTTGAAACGCTCTCCCTGCAATGATGCCAAAATGTTAGCTCGCTAAGATGTCTTTTTACAAGCAATCTCAATCCCTACATTAGTTGTCAACCCAAGGTAAGTCTTTTTATCTCAAGAATGTCAGCACAGTGTATGCAGTGAATCTAGAGGCTATCTAATGATGAATCATTGCAATCACTAATGGCTAATTCTTCAATTTCATTCACACAATTCTAGAAAGAATTATCTATGGAAGAAATACTCTTAACACACTCTGCAATTCTATGCAACTTGTTCTGAAATCAATTGAAACTAAATGAAAATAAGAATCACACTTGGAATTGTTCAAATAGTCTTAAGGCTAACTTACTCAATCAAGGAAAGAAACAATAACTATCGAAAAACATTGTTAATTCTATAGCAATCCAAATTAACTTGCAATTCTCAATTGAACAGCAAAAAACAATTGAACAGTAGAAGCAATAAAGGATTTCTAAATAACAAATGATCTATATTACAATCTATGGAAATTAATTAGAATTATCTATAAGATCTATGTTAACATCAATCGAAATGAACAACAATCTGCTATTAACACTAATTCACTCATTCGAATCAAAGCATTACTTAAGTATGTCACACAGCTTCACTCTAAATCTAATTGAACAACAATATGAATCAATATCACAAATCTTTACGATAAATGAAATAACCAATGACTGAACATTAAATCAATAGCAAAGACTAAATATAAATACTATAACATAAGGGAGCAGTAGAACTTCTCGTGACCAGGCCCAAAATCGCCAGAAGCCTTTGCTTAATAAGAACTCAAAATATGAATATGTATCAAACGCAACCTTCTTTCATTAATGTAAGTAACAACCTAGAGAGTCACTGAGATAATAGCGTATATGTTTTCAAAAAGAATAATTATAGTTTATCAAAGTCTAAATTGTCTCTAATTGCCTTTCAACCCTATATATAACATAAAAGAGTAACTAGATAAAAGTGAATCCTCAGGATCAGGTGATCATGAGGATTTCACAATACATAATCTGATCATGTGATAAAATAGCATTGTTTGAGCTGATATCCCACTGCCTTGTCTGCCAAAAATGCTTTAGTTTTTCCCTTTTATGGCCTCGTGTTGTTCTGCCAACTGAACGGCTTTTGCCCATTCCACATCTTTGCACACAAAGATAGCAAAAATCAGTTTCTTGTGGTAGATTTGCCTATTTTGTCACCAAATGCTTTCATCCAACTTTAGCCGATATTTTCCTTATTTTAATCTATAAACAGAGACAATCGTATAAGCATGAATGGTAAATAAAGCATTTTATGAAGAGAAATCATACCTTTTCCCTAACCCAACAGTGATTGTGCCATTACAAGGAGGAATAAACAACAATGGTCCTCGTACTCAACTCAAGATAAAAAAGAAATAAGTCAGCTTCAAAAATTCTCTTACATCAAATTCACCATTCTAGAACGTGCTCGCAGGCATCAATGGTTATTGTTAGAAGATAGTACTCGATCTCAGCTTCCCAATGCGAATGACAGATCTCAAAAAGGCCCAATATTGGCCAAGTTATGCCTCCAAAGGCATACTACAGGCACCATTAACACAAATTTGAGTTGCTTTCCTCACAACTCATCTACTTCACCATTCTAGACTAAGCACATAGGCATAAATGGCTACTGTGAGAAGTTAGGCCTCTACCTTAGCTTCCCAATGCAACTTACAGTTTTCTAAAAAGCCCAATATTGGCCAAGTTAAGCCTCCAAAGGCATATTACAAGCACACATAACATAAGTTTGAAGGCTTCACTTTTCAACTCTGTGCGCTCTAATGCATTGGAATTTTTTTTTACAGCCCATGGGTAGGTCCCAAGGTCAAACCCGCAGACCTCCCAGGATTGCTTTGGCAAAATATAGTGTACCGTTGCAACTCTATAATAATACATGGTATATCGATTTGATATGGCGCAACCATATTCCACATATGGTATAACATGATTTTAAAAACATATATAAATCCCAATTGTAATATGATAATTGACCATATATAACATATGGTTTCAACAACATTGAATCGACGGATACTCCACTCCTCGTCTGGCATATGTTGTAACAGTCGACCCCGTGGCATTTGAACATTCTAGTGGCTATGTCCTTGTGACATTAGTTGTAACCACTACGTGCAATAAACTGTGTTATCACATAATTGGAATGGTTTATAACCAAGAGTATGAACGGATATTTAACACCCCCATGGCGGTTTGGCATATAGTTATGACCATCGTTATAACAAATATAACCCCACGCTAACTTTGGAGTTTTGGTTAAATATGATAGATGCCCCACCGCATGATATGTGGAGGTTCTATTATATTGTTTGCATCGTCGATACATGACCGGGGTATGGCAGACCGTCAGATATGGCAAGCTCCGCCAACCCCTCCCCCCACCATAGCCTTAAACATGACTTTAAATATAACCATTTGTGCTAATGTTAATAAAGATAATGTTGTGGCGCGCTAATATAGTTTTGTGATGTTGGATTGGATGTCATGGGTTCGACCCACAACTTGAGAGTTGACTTGCGCTGCTTTGACTTTGACTATCACGTGTGTTGACCCTGCCACGTGTCTCGCTGAGAGACTGCCACTTGGCCTACTAAAGCCCCCTTTTTTTACCTGTTAGGGCAAAACTTTAGAGTGCATTTTCTCCCTCCTATGGAGGCCATTTTTCAAACCGAATATACCACCAGAATCAGTGCAATGAGCTCTTCAACTTGGCACTGGTCTCATGAGCATATGAGACTACTGAATTTGACTAGTTGACTTGGACTTTTGCCCAACTTGACCTGAAATTTGACTTTGCATAACTTTTTTGTATGAAGTCAAATTTCAGTCGTTCAAGTTGCATTAAATTCAGGACGACGATATTTATGCAATGAGCCTAGGTTCAATTGCATCTGAGAACTATAAAATTGGGAGCATTTGGAGGATCTGCTACCATTCATGACCATCCTAGTCTAAAAAAATTACATCGCCAACATGACTAGACTCAATCAAGATCCATCCTGGATCATTCCTCCCAACTAAAATACTTTTGGTCCACCAAAAGTTTATTACAATAAGGAATTTATTACATCATTCACCAATACATAAACAATCTTGACACTATTTATAGACTCAACTAGACTTATTGATGTGATGACAAATCACAAACACACAACTGACAATTTACACATAAGGCATGAAATTTGCCTAGTTCCAAGTAAGCGACTTTTCTAGAGACTTACATTCTTCTTTGCCAGTTCTTGTTGCTTCCCCTTGTCCTAATTGTGCTTCTTTCAATTCATGTGGTAGCATTGGACATGTTCTCTTTGAATTTCCTTTCATCTTACACTATGAAAAAACTCTCTCTCCTAAGTCTGTAATGGTCGTCTTCTTGCTTGATCTCTCTGAGCTCTATTTTGATGGTGTTGAGTCTTTGCCTAACTGTATCAAAGTCTTTCCCTGACTTTTCTTTACTTGCAGTGTTTCATCATCCTTCCACAGAATAATCCTTGCAGCATGCACCTTCTTGTTGTAAACCTTCTGCTTCCAGCATTCAACTACACAATGGTTTCTACTTCCATAGAAAGTACATGGATAAGTCTAATAATCATCGTAATAGAATTTTGATTGAAAGACTCACCTTTTGAATCACTACCAGAGTGATTCGTCTACTTACGTTTACGATCTTGTAGCTTTTTCAGCATTTGATTAGGATGTAATGACCAACACTAATTTGTTATGTAACATTTCTTTCCACAATAGTCACATGTTGATTGGTCAAATCTCAATCCTTCATATTGTGGTCTTTCCTGAACATATATTGGTTGGAGTCTACCTTGGCGATGCTTGTTGAGGCCTTTATCTTACTAATATCCCATTATTTTCATCAACTCCATACCAATTCCTTTGGTATGTTTCTCGAAAGCTCCTATGTCAGCATCGCTTGAAATGTCTTCCTTCTCTGTGTTTGAAACAATTTCCTAAGATGTTCGTACATAAGGAAGTTCTTCAAAAGGTGAGGAAAAAGTACCAATCGCTTCTTCCACTGATTGTGCTTTTGGAGAAGCAGATGGATATGAGCTTTCTCCATCCGACTGATGAAGTGGATATGCTTCATTATCTCCAATTATGGGTGGACTTCAATCTTAGAGACTTCCCCTGTGTTGATTTCTTTGCATGGCTTTGATCCTCGCTTGCAGACTTTGTTTTTCTTCCTGCACTGCTTTCACCATGCGTCGCAATGCAACATTCTCCTGTTGATATTGCTAACTAGATTCTTCCAATTCTTGCATTTGAATTTGCTTCGTCTTCTATCCATCCTTGCAGCCTGGTTAGAACCTGCTCTGTTACCAAAAATTATCTGAAAATAGATGATCATCCTCTAACACTTTGCAAGCTTTCAAAATTATGTCTTTCATTCATAACTTATTCGCATATGAATAATCAAATTTTAATGAACTTAAAGATGGAAAATATTCAAAGCATATAAATGACATAAAGCAAGAGACACAACCAGTTGATAATGGAGTTCACCTCTCCTGGGCTACATCTCTGGAGCCTGCTCAAAGGCTAGGATGCTTTATTGGTCTTGCTGCAAAGTGAGTACATCAATAATATTTGTCTCTTAGAGTCAAGTTGATGATTGAGCGGAAATGTTTCCCTTTAGGAAACGTCCTCCTACATAGAACTCTCACCCTTGAACTAACTCAATTTTACAAAGAGGCGATTGCAAGATTACAAGGAGGACTAAACAGCAATCTCAACTCAAGATCAAAAAGCAATATTTCAGCTTCAAAAATTCTCTTACATCAACTTCACCATTATGGAACGTGCTCACAGGCATTGATGGCTACTATCAAAAGATAGGCCTTGATCTCAACTTCCCAATGCAACTGACGGATCTTAAAAAGGCCCAATATTAGCCAAGTTATGCCTCCAAAGGCATACTACGAGCACCATTAACACAAATTCGAGCTACTCTCCTCACAAATCATCTACTTCGTCATTCTGGACTCTACACACAGGCATCAATGGCTATTGTGATAAAGTAGGCCTATGCCTCAACTTCCCAATGCAACTTACAATTTTCGAAAAGGCCAAATATTGTCCAAGTTATGCCTCCAAAGGCATATTACAAGCACACATAACATAAGTTTGAAGGCTCTACCTTTCAACTCCGTGTGCTCTTGTGCATTGGAAATTGTGTTTATAACCCATGGGTAGGGCTCGAGGTCAAACCCACAGACCTCCCGGGGTTGCTTTGGCAAAATATAGTGTACCGTTGCAACTATATATTT
>APFE031067925.1:71233-101953 GCA_000404065.3 Pinus taeda | reverse complement strand
CTCCTCTCATCTATTTTCATAAAAGGAATCAATAGTAGACTTTGATTGTTTGTTTCTAAGATAGCCACACATCTTAGTGGGAATAGCAGCATCCGTGTGGACACTATTTCCGTATAACAGTGTGGCATCAGGCGGGACTCAGTCAAAATTGTTTACCGCCTCGAAGCCTTCCGATATCCTACCGGTTTTGGGGAATCTGCACTACGAAACTGAAACAGTTACTTTTCCGAGTTTTATAGCGTTTTCGGGTCTAAGTGTTTCAGGGCTTTCCTTCACTGAGGGCGATGCCCTGCGATATGCGCTAATCGCTTATCAAAATCCACCTCCATTTCTTGATCTGGCCTCCGATTTTGCCAGTTTTGTGCCATTGCGCTTTACCATGGGCCAACGGTTTGTGCGCTCGACCGAGGGTCCTCGTTGCTTTGCTCTGGACACAACTGCAATTGTTATGAGGATTCCTTCTTATAGCTTCGATCTTTTCTATGACTTGAATCTTTTAGCATAATTGAAACAATCATGAAATCTTAGAGAGTTTTTGGATCCAATTCAGATCACCTGCTGCCTAAATGGAGAGTGACAAGGGGCAACAACCAAACACTATGTGATTGTAAGAAATACCGGAGGAGGATGGGTGGGTATGTCCTGAAGGGTATGATCAAGAGTCTGCCAAAATGCTCAAGAGTAATCCTATGGACGTCCCTGTCTCTGCCTTGGATCTGCTGACAAACCCCTCGAGGTCCTATCTCCGCTAAACATGGTGTCACCAAATGCTCAACCATGTCTTCATCGATCCTAGGTGAGATGCATTCAATGGTAAACCTACTGCCCCTGTCCATATGTCTCCTTGGAGGTAACGCTCCAAGCACCCATTGCACTACATCATCTGCCACTGCATACCACCCAGTATCACTGCACTCATCGACATGCCACTGTATATCTCAATTTGTCTATGTACACCATGGAATACCCCCGGCTATAGCCATACCATCATGTATCGTCTTGTGTCATGTCTATGTCACTGCACCTATCACTCTTCGCACTTCCTCAATGCGATGTGAGTCACTCCTCCTACCCCACAGTGTCAACTGACATGATTTGGCATACCACCATGTATCTCCATGCTCCTTTGTAGGCCTCTACTCCTCGCTGCATAACCATGCACACCACTAGGTGATATGGCCTAGAATTGGGTTTGTATGCATCAAGCCACATCCCTCTATATAAAATTGGACACTACGACCTGACTCTGTGCAATCTTGTGTACCAATGCCTACTATCATACCACCCTATAACATATGGTATCCTGCATGTGCCAAAGTGTCCGCCACTCTGATAGTGACCCCACCATGACACGCATCATGTCCCCTCGTCCATCCTGGTAAACCTGAGCACCCTAACTCCACTCCTGCTAAGGGGGATATCTCTGTTGTACTGATCCTTTGTGACCCCTGAGTCCTAAACCTCAATGGGAGAACATCGTCTCCATACAATATCCAATCTAATGGCATACCCATGCCACCTCCTCCAACCAGCTCCTGCTAGAGAATTATAATCATCCTGCGCCCCCATGCGCAACCATCATGCCAAAACAACCAAGGAATCTTCTCACAAACCACCTGGCCACTAACATCAACTAGAACTCCCCTAAGGAATGCATTTGCTCAGGCACGGGGTTGACAACCTCATCAATGCCATAGCCACCCCACATATTTGATATCGAATAGGAAGCCCCGCCTAGATTCCGATGCCAACCTGAGCCTCCAACACCCTCAATGTCTGAGAGCTCCCACTGAGCTTTTCTTTGGACTATGAACATCTCCATGAGTCTAGCCCACTCCACTGGGTACCAACTCAGAATCTCTCGCCATCCAACCCCAAGAGAGGGATCGAATGCACAAACTCTAAAACATAGAACAAGCCCTCCATCTTATGAGTGTTGCACCCTGCGCAACTCATGTCGCCTCAACTCACCATCCTGGTCAACACATAAAATTTGTCGGGGAGTCTCTACATCTCTCTCTTCGTGGTGCAAAGGTAGTCTAGTGTTGGCTTATATGGGCCTAACCCAGGTTCGGAAGAATTATTTAGCCAAGCAAATCCCGCAGCTACCAGCCCTTTCGGCAACAGCCTGCGGAGCGCGGACTGAGGTCTCACCCCAGGTAGCAGGGGAGGCTGTTGGAACCAGGTTTCTTCACCCTTGGGATGTCTAGAAGTGGTTTATAGGGTTCGCGCACCGTTCTGAAACCTCGTGCTGCTCTACTTTCGCGTAGATCAGGATCCAGGTTAATTCGTAGTATTAAGTACTTGTATAAATCAGAGCTACTTAGCAAGGCCTTTAAGCAAACATTTAATAAATTGAACCCATTCGCGCACTTAGAATAAACTCAAATTCACATACATTTATGACATAAGCATATGCACATAGATCAAACAGTTATATTAACCATACAAAAAGTCATCCGTGATAATTCAGATTTAACACAGAATTACAGAAACAACTTAGCTTTATTCAACTTCTTCACCAACACATTCAGATCTCGCCCTACGCACTTAGCTGCAGGGGTCCACGCACACAGCTGCAGAGACTGTATCCACTACCCAAACCCTGGACTCGAACTTACAAATGCTTCAAAACTTTCCTTCTCAAAAACCCGTTACATATCAGATCCAAGAGTACATACTGAAAACTACGCTGCTTCTACCCATAGAGCCTCGCTCTATTTATACATTTCCATGGACCACAATCCATGGGCGAGCCGACTCATTTACATTTGTTTACATTATTTTTGGGTGGACTACCCCTTTGACTCCGCTTATTACAAATCGCGCTCCGCGCATCCTATGAAGTATTTACCCTATATTTATCCAAAATCTCGGGCTTTACACCCCATTACCATTGCGCGGGGCTTCTGCTACCCAACAATCCCCCAACATAATCATCGTGCCTCATCCCAAGTCACTCAGCTAGTGCGGGAATCTTCACGCGGAGGTCGATCAACAACTTCTGCATATTGCTTGTCCCTGCAACAAATTCGACTGCAATCCTCTGTACCTTTTCCAAGTGAGTTGCTGATGCATCCCTATCACTTGCAGTTGCTTGCTTGGTCTCACATACTGCCTGCATGTGCACTACCTTGCCTTCAATAGTTGTAGATACAGTAAACGCTTCATCGAGCGAGGGTTGGATACGTTCTTTCAGTACTGCTTCTTGTTGCCGCACTGCGTTAACTTGGGCCTTGAGCGCCTGGGCCTCCTTCATTTTGGCCAACTGCTGCGTGATAGCGACCGTCTGTGTAGCCCCGCGAGTGGTGTTGTAGGCCTACTGTAACTTGCGCACCTCGGTTTCCACTTGTTGTATGGTTCGGTCCTCATAGAGGGATGTGAGTATCTAGAGAGATTGACCTAGTAGTTCCGAGCATTCGCGAACAGCACTCCTTATTGTTTCCAATCCAGCTAGAATTTCGTCGTCACGACGTTCCCGTTCGGCCGGGGGTGTGGATGGTCGGGCCTTGAGACAGAGCTCTGTAACTTGTAACGTTAGTTCCTCTTGGATTCTTGCAGCCTCCGCTTGGGTCGTGCAAATGCCGGCAGCCATGTGCTGAATCTTGGTAGCTGGCGGGAGGTCCCTGGGGATGGCTAGCTCTAGTGTTGTGCTACACGCCTCTGTCACAGCTTGTTCTACTTCCTGGTATCGTGTGGCGAAGTCATCATGCTGGAGAGTGACCTGTTCTAATTTTTCCTTCTGCTCTGTCAAAATGTGGAAAGCGCGACCTTCCATTCCCAACTACATTCTTCGCCTGCAGTTGCGGCTTGGACAACACCTGCTAGCAATGATAGGGTGTGTCACGTGTGTGTGCTGACCATCTGCTCGGCGGTGGCTGTATCTTCTGCTAGCTATCGAGCGACCCAGCCCGTGGGTCGCTCTTGTAATGCCTGCAACTGTGCTCTGATCTTCCCCAACACAATTGTTTGTTCGGTGATTAGTTCGGGCAATGTGCTGGTGGTAACGTTGCTTGCTAGCTGGCTACTATCCATGAATTCTTTTTCCAGAGCCTTTGTTTTTTTGGAATTTTTTCAAGCGGTCGGTGATTCCTTGGCACGCGACCGCTTGAGGTGGTCCTGCATCTCCGTTTCCTGTTGCAGGTCCTGTTCCAAGTCCATTCCCTGATCTTCCCGGTTCCCTTCTGTTGTCGGGCTCGTGGTAGCTTCCTGGTGTAAAGTGGCTTGTTGTTTCTGACGTGTCTTTTCTACCAATTGAGTGAGTCACTACTGGTGTTCCTTCTTCTGTTGTTGTGCTGCCAGCCTGTCGAGAACGACCTTGTCTGGGGCGCGCCATTCTAGAGGTCATGCTGCTAATACTGTGTAAATGGCATCATCTATTACAAGGAATGGAAGTGTGACCCACGATCGCTCTGGATCCTTTCACGCGTGGATATACAAGTGATGCATGTCTGCTTTGAACTCGGCCGTGCTTTGAAAATTGTTGTAGATCATGGGGGACATACGTAGTCTTCGAGCAATCCATGCCCGTATATTTCCTTCCATGGAGGTCCAAAACGTCCGGATCGCGGAAACCCTTGTTGCATCCTTTGTAGCCCAAAGAGAAATATACCGCACAGCTTCGGGTAGGCTATCCTAAAGGCTGGGAAACTAGCTCTCTTGCGGCAATTCACCTGTAACCAGAAGGATTGATAAAAGCAACCATGTGTAATGAATTGTCTTACCTTTGCCCTATGCTTCTTGACAATTGGTCAGGAATTCGTTGCATAAAAATTGTGCCCAATTGAACTGAAACCCTTCGACGCACTGCCCTGCCAATGTAATGACAGGGGCAAGCACCTCATTCGTGTGACATTTTCTCATGAGTTTACCCGCTAGTAGCTGAGTGGCAACTCATACCACGCGGTCACTAATGCTTTTTATGACATACCCCTGCTTTCCTTTATCCAGATGGTATTTCACCTTCACTGTTTCAGCGAGGCCTCCCTCGCTACCGGTTCCTGCTATGTTTGCGGGGTTATTCCCTTTAAGTGGCAGGTGTGTAATTCAGTGGATTAGGTCAGCTGTGATTGGGTTCAGCTCTTCCAACCAGAGATATCCATCATATATGACACATAGCAGTTTTCGAATCACAAATATGGTGATGGTTGTAAGGTGATAGTGAGGTATCCACCTGAGATTTAGCAGTCCCGCCTTCTCCACACCTAGTAACCACTTCTGCGGCAATAACTTGTCTTCGGCTAGTTTGGGGAACTTGTCGCTGTTTGTAATGTCTCAATCCTTGAATTTGACGCTTGGAATGCACCCCATCGGCAACCCTTCGAACCTTATGTTGTCCGGAAGAAGCGGGCTCCGGATCGTAGTTTTTGCAGCGTCCACATCTTTTGGTATCTTGGTCATCCTAGTCCACAGAGAAAGATACGGGGGTAACGACGGAAGTTGGAACGCAGGTTCTTCTTCCTCCGCCTGTGCGTCAATCTGATCAATCAAGGCTTGCAGATCGTCATCCTCCTCAGCAGGTTCGGTGGTGACTGCTTTGCCTTTGTCAACTATAGATCATTTGTTGAGTCTTGGTGAGGCCCGAACCATTCCTACCATCTGCTTGTTCTTCCTCGGTCGCGGGGTACATGGGGACTTAGGAACTTTTGAACCTGAGTCTCGTCCTCAGGGTCTTCCTGATTCAGTTGCATTTCCTCTGCAACCTGTGCTCGGGTTCTTGCCATGGTACTCATGGGGTGCCTAGTAGCTGCGTAATTGCTGCTTTTTGCTGGTTCAAAGCACCAAAGGTCCAATGCCGGCCACAAACTATGAGATTTGAAAAAATCCCTTCCCTCCATTTTCAGTTTATTAGTGGCATCGAGTCAGCAGATCTTTGCGTATCTCGTCCGGAACTTTCATCTTAATGTCCCGCCGCCCACTCCTCTCGGACGTAATCTGACCTTCCTGTCAGGACCAATGTTGCTAACGGTCATATTTTGACTTTTCCCCACGGTAGCACCATCCTTGGGGTGCAGTTGCAATCTTGTGAACTGCCTGACTTGGTAAAGAATCCTTTTGCCGCGCCCATTTTCTGTAGACTGGTTTATAGTCCCACACCTTCTCTCAACTGCTCGAGGCGTTGATACTGTAGTTTCTACTGCTAGTCAGGTGCTCACACCTTTGGTGCGAGTTCGAAACTGCCCTACTAGCCTGGGCTGCAAGCACCTCTCAAGCATCTGGGTAGCCGGTTGGGGGGTTATGTTCTTCCATGAGTGCGGGCGCAGCCATGATAGCAGGGTCGTTGTTTGCTCCTAGGCTACTCTGCTAGATTCGTACCTTCGTAGCGCACATTGCTTCCTTGGCCGTAACCACAGTGTATTGATGTTGCAGGGCCTACGGCTACTCTATCATTTTTGAACTTCCTTCTGTCATCTATTACAGGCCCAGCGAACCCATGGTATCTGCAACTTCCCTGAGCCCCTGCTAACCTCGGCGTCGACCGCTGATGCACTGGTCCGTTGGGGTGGCTTTGGACTACTAATTCTAAGCTGATTGGATGTTCGCACCTCAGACACCCGTAGCCTATGCTAGCGAGGAATGCTTACTTCGTTTCGCTCTCTCGGTCGTGCGCGTGCCTGCCTTCGACATCTGTGCCCTTTCCTTCGCATCTTCTGAGCTACACACTTTCCTGAAGCAGCAGTTGCACGGGATGCTTGTGCGGATATCTCCAGTTGTTCCTTTGCCCCTATTGTCACCATCCTATTACAATTGAGTGTGGTTACTTCATGCAGTCAGTTCTGCCATCGTTTAATCTCTTCATCTGAGTTCGACGTGCAAGAACTATCACGATCCCATGAGAGTCTACCATCCGCTGTTGGATTTACCCTGTCCTGATCTTGTGTTGTAATCTTGTAGATACAATCTAACTCCCCGTCACTGTCTTCATCGCGCATGGGTTCGGTATATCACACCCCTTCCACTAGATCTAACGGGACCAATACGCGGAGAGATTTCTTTTCAAATATCATTTTTCGTTTCTTAAGGTTGATGACTCCATATATATCCATTACCCAATCTATCCCTAACAGTGCATGATATGGGTTACTATCATCCACAATTTCTATGACTTCAAAATCAGTTTGGGGGTTGGCGCCATCGATGTCTACTGTAACCCCTTGCAGTCTTCCCATAGGCAGAATCTTTTGTTGGTTAGCCATCTGTAATTAAATCGGCGACCATTACAGTGGAGGCCTATCCATGCATTCCCAAGTCTGCTTTGGTAGGGCATTCGCACCGGACCCCAAATCTAAAACAACCTGATCCATCTCATAGTCTCCGATCTAGACAGTCAGTCACATTTCCCGCCCAGTGCGCAAAGCATATTTGCCCAATTTTCAGACCATTCGCAATTTGTCTGCTCCCACGCATCGAGTTACCAATTCTTGCAGCTCCCTTACCACTTTAGCATCCCTGAGTAAGTTCATGCAAGTTTCCAAGAAGGTGATTATCATAGAACTATCCTTCTTTGATCCAAATTGATCCTTACTTTCCGACGTAGAAGCTTCCGTGAAGTTCTTCTTGGCTTCCATAAAGGTTTCCTTCGCATGCTCCAAATCAAAGTTTGGTTGTTTCGGGGGGGCTTTACGGACCGATGCATCCACCTTTGGTTGCTTCCCCTTATCTTATCTGGTGGTAGTGCCACTTCGGAGCATCATATTTACGTTAGGACCCTCCACACAGGGTTCAACCTTCATCATTTCGACACTCAGAGTGGGGGTAGCCGGAAGCACCCCATTTTCCCACATCTGAGCAATCAATGTGGGGCTATCAACTGCTCCATGGTCAAATTGGTAACAGTAGGGACAATAGGCTTTGGTTGAGTTCATGTAATCCTGCGCGTAATGCCTCGGCCCTCCACAATTGTAGCAAATTAATTGTCCTCGTCCTAGTCCAGGTCCCCTTCCCCCCTGTCCCCGTCCACGTCCTTGGTACCCTCCTCGCGGGAGTGGTGCAGTGGGATCCTACCCGTGCTCCTCCATTTGCATCCTATAAGCAGGTGTTTGATCCATCAACATCTCATAACTACGACAATTTGTTTCATTGTGGCCCACCATTCTGCAAAAGTTACAAGATAACTATTGAGGAAGGGGTTGTCTTAAGTTTGGCAATAGGTGACAATTGTTTGTGGCATGCTTTCCTCCCACCTGACAGATTGCGCACCAGAGTGCGGGTGCCATGCTTGGCCCAGCTTGTACCTCTGGTTGCAATGCTATTGGTCCCCCTCCTGCCACATAGTTCACGAAAATCAGATAGTAGTCCTTATCGTGGCCCTATCCCTTACATTTGATACACCACACTTCTTCCCGTGCCTCTGTCTTAGGTGCCTGTCCTTGTTTCAAGCTTCGCATCTCTAGACATAAGTTTTGTATTTGCGCTTGGATTTGTTATACTCCCAACCCTGGATCCTGTATTGGGGTTTCGTGTAGCTGCATTGCTGCCTCCAGCGCTTCAGCTTGGGTTGAGATCTTTTGTTGCGACGGAGTCGATCTCAAATATGGCGTTGGTGATGCGACAAATCAAGCGTGGTGCTGCGCATCCGACAGTGTCATGTTGGCCTCGCAGATGGTGCTTTTCAACCTCTGATCCAAATCCCACGAGGCTTCACCAGGAAACATTACAATATCCTTGAACCCAATAATCGACTGTGTTTCTAACTTTGGTTGCCCAAATTCTTTGTTTAGCGCCTCCTGGATTGTTGTTATTCCTTCATTTGGATGATCACTTGAATATTTCATGGACCAGGTCAGGGCGCGGTCCTGCAGGGTGCTAACTAAGGTAGCCTTCTTGATGTTATCATCCGTGATGCCCTGAGCATCCCATACAGACTTTATCACAAACCAGAACCAGCCCGGTTCCTCATTTCCTACACCCTTAAATGTTGGCAGCTGGACTGCGCTCGCCATCCCGACTTTTGGTGGTGGTGGGGTTAAAAAGGTGGGGTTGGTGTTGGAGGTGGGGTTGATGTAGGTGAAGAGGGTGGTGGTATCAGTGGGAAGCTCCCTGATCAACTAGACTGCACTTCTTGGTGAGAACCTCGTGAGCTCCTCCTCTCTTTCCCGTGAAATAGACGCCAAAGGATTGTTTCCTATCCCTCTCATTCCGCAGTAACCCCTTCCGCTCCTCATTACTCGAGACATAAATAAACGCGCATAATCTGTTTTTCACACAACAGCATCTTAATCCAAGTGTTCAATGATTTGATATACCTACCCTGAGGTCCTTGAAGAAATCGCATTTCTGCTTCATTATAGCTCACAACTGTATCTATCACGAACTCAGTGATAAATCCTCCTATTACCCGATCCAACCAATGATCTACGACACGCGCAATTTTATCGTCGATGGCTTCTAAGCTGCCCACTAGTTTCGAAGTCCACACAATAGGCTTGTCCAATCTACACCTTCCCACGCTGTCAGCTAACCTCACGATCCACTCATACAGCTCTACCAAAAATGTCACGAACAAGACCTCATGAATATCTATGTATATATAGCTAGCCAATCTTCCTCCGATATTTGTGGGTTTCTGTTTTCCTGAGTTACAAACTCATGGAGTTTCAGATCCCACCACTCTTCAATATCTTTCTTTGTAGGGTTCCAGCGTCCCAACATCAGACACCCCTTAAGCAGATCCCGGTCCCGGCAACGGAACCATTTGTTGGCTTATATGGGCCTGACCCAGGTTCAGAAGAATTATTTAGCCAAGCAAATCCAGTAGCTACTAGCCCTTTCGACAACAACACGTGGAGTGCGGACTGAGGTCTCACCCGAGGTAGTAGGGAAGGGTGTTGGAACCATGTTTCTGCACCCTTAGGATGTCTAGATGTGGCCTAGAGGGTTCACACACTGTTCTGCAGCCTCGCGCTGCTCTACTTTCGTGTAGATCTGGATCCGGGTTAATTCGTAGTATTAAGTACTTGTATAAATCAGAGCTACTTAACAAGACCTTTAAGCAAACATTTAACAGATTTAACTCGTCCGTGCACTTAGAATAAACTCAAGTTCACATACATTTATGACATAAGCATATGTGCATAGATCAAACAATTATATTAACCATACAAAAAGTTAGATCCGCGATAATTCAGATTTAACACAGAATTACATAAACAACTTAGCTTTATTCAACTTCTTCACCAACACATTCAGATCTTGCCCTGAGCACTCAGCTGCAGGGGTCTGCGCACACAGCTGTAGACTCTTCCAGGCCTCTACGTACACAACTACAAAGCCCCTATCCACTACCCAAACCCTAGACTCGGACTTACGGACGCTTCAAAAATTTCCTTCTCAAAAACCCATTATATATCAGATCCAAGAGTACATACCAAAAACTAAGTTGCTTCTACCCATAGAGTCGCGCTCTATTTATACATTTCCATGGACCGTGATCCATGGGCAGGCCAACTCATTTACATTTCTTTACATTATGTTTGGGCAGACTACCCCTTTGACTCCACTTATTACAAATCGCACTCCGCGCATCTTACTAAGTCTTTACCCTACCTTTACACAAAATCTCAGGCTCTGTGTCCCATGACCGTTGTGCGAGGCTTCTGTTGCCCAACATCTAGAAATGTTGCAAGCCTTATCTATATAAGCCCAAAGAGAGCTATTATCTGGAAGTACTACAAGTCTATTGACGGTCTTTGCATCTAACAACGCTAAGTCAGTTGTGGGTCCCAAAGAAGACTACTCGTCCTCCTCCACCATCGCTCAACATGAGTCACAAACTGCCCCTCCATGACTAGCTCATGCCCCTTTATGTGCTCTCCATGTTGTTGTAGGTGGTTGTCATCCCGCAACTCTATCATAGATATCGGTGCCTCTGTACCTATTGGCTCTTCATCAAGGTTGGTGATGTCTCTCGACACCTCATCATCCTGTCATGCATTGTTATCACCTAAAAACTCGATCACGACCCCATATATCTCAATAATGGATGTCACCTTCTCAATGGTGGACATGTTTGTGTCTCCTAACACCTCATCCATGGATGGTCTTATGGGTGGATGCTCTACTTTCTTCCCTGAGGTGTCAATTGGTGCTATCAAAGAGGCCTCCAACAATGATGATTCTTGTGCCACACTAGGTATAACAATGTGATCCTCACACCCCCACATGTCCTCTGCCTCATGTTCAATCTCCTTCTCAGGACCCTGATGTCTAAGACCAGGTCTCCACAAGAAATTTCATCTCTTTGACTCATCCTCTAACTATCTCTGGCCTACCTACTCCTTTTCAGGAGATCTGGTGCCCTGATTTTGTCGGTTGTCCCCACATAGTGTAGATGGTTGTACTCCCACGGCTTGTGCACCTCTAATGTCTATGTTGTAAGGACAAGGATGGATCTAGTTTGATACATTCATCAACTGAGCCAACCTCTCATCGCTCCAGCGGATTCCACCCTAGAATTCTTGCATACTGAATCTCCCTTGAGCCATGGGTAGTGTACGGTGTAACTCATCACTGTGCATACATGCCCAAATCTCCCATGATATTATTGGCTACCCATAACTAGGCCAAGATCATACTTTGATACCATTGTAATGTTCCTAAGTAGGAATGTGAGTGATATTCTAAACAAATAAACAATGCAGCAACATAAAATTAAAAACATGCATTAGACATCCATAAAACACTATAAATCTGGAACCATTGAGCCATATATTATAAAATCTGAGAGAATAGGTACAATATAAATGAGATAGTACACCTAGGCTTGTCTCAAGGACAAGCTGGACCAAACCCAAGTGATGGAATAGTTGAGTTAAAGGTTGGTCAATTGCTACACCACTCTGCACTGCATTGTCCTAGTAAAACCCTTGCCCTGCTGAACTTCGACCTACTCGAATGTGCCCAAAAACTACCCAAAAAATTATATCCTTTCAACCTTAGACACCTTGGAAAAAACCTAGAAAAAACCAGAAGGGAATTTCTCTGGTTTTGGATTTTCAGCCTCCTTGGAGCCTCTCCCTAATTGCTGCCAAATTTGACTTGCAGGAAACAACCTGCAAATCCCTGTGAAAACACCGCTAAAATGCTAGGTTCACCTGTGATGACTAACTCCTTGCTCCCCGGATGATCCTTGGCTCAGATGACTACTCTCCCAAGCACCACGAGTTTGTTGCCATAGGCCTTTGCGCAATCCCTTTGCCCATAAATTTGTACTGATGTAACCCCTAACTAGCTAGCTGCAAAACTCAGTGAAATGGTCCTCAACCAACAACCTTTCCAGCTCTCGGAACTCCCAACAAGATATGGACCTCCCGGCTAGCTCAATCCCCTCCAGCTTCTTTCTGGCTGCCCAAAAATACAGTCTCCTCCTCTACGTGGCTGGATGAAGTGTATGTGAATGTTGGAACCCATGAAGCCTCTGTGGAACAACCTCCTAGGGCGGGCACGGATGGTCCCTTGAAGTAGAGGTTGAATCTCCCCTGCGGAAGATTTGTGGCTAAACAATGGACAGACTCCCTAAGCAACAGAGTGTACAAAGATAAGTTTGTTTGTAAAATGATCAAGATGAAAACAAAATGAGAGTTGATCACTCTTTATAAATCCTTGGGCCCCCTTAGCCTCATGTGGGCCCCTCCATCCACCCATTCGATTTTCTCTCCAAGCATATTGAATGGCTAATTCAAACTCCTAAATGGGTGGCCCCCACATTCCACTAGCAGCTAAATAAAGTCGATTTGGCCCCTAACTCCCTAAGTTGAAAGTGTGGGGCCCCCTTCATTAATAAAAAATGTGCAAAATTGTGTAGCAACACCCAGTTACTAATGTATTTGAGAAGGGACATGACATAGATGATCTAATGGATTGGTTTCAACAAGCTAAATACTTCCCCAAGTTGGACTTGAAGTCAAGAATCACTAGGTTTGTGTTAGAGAATAATACACATGGAAGATTTCCTTCAAAACCAAGCAAGGTTTGTATGATTGGTACATTAAAGAAGCATTAACTACTTCCAAATCTCAAGAAGTGTGAGTTTTCACAACAACCTTTGGTGTATTTGGGATATGTGATAGGTGGGCAAAAGCTAAAGATATATCTTGCCAAGATTAAGGATATCATGAAGTGGTCGATGCCTAATAATGTTTCTAAGGTCAATAGTTTTGGGTGACACAACAAGTGGAAAGAGTTTCCAGTGGGGAAAGGTTTAACAAAGGGCCTTTGAGGAGTTAAAGAAGAAGATTAGTCAAGCATTTTTTATGGCACTTCCAAACTTGTAGCATCACTTTGAAGTGGAAACAGATGCAAGTGCATATGCTATGGGAGTGGTCTTGATGTAGTGAGGAAGGCCTCTATGCTACCATTATGAAATATTTCATGGGGCAATTATCCACTACCCAACCTGCAACAATGACCCTATGCCTTGGTGCAAGCTAAAAATAAGTGGAAACACTATTTGATGGGAAAGGAGATAGTACTCAACACTATTCACCAACCCCTACAATACCCACAGGCCTATAATAAGCTACAGCTGACCAAGCATTACAAGTGGATGGGGTTTATACAATAGTTTCATTTAATGATCAAGTACAAGAAGGAAAGCACACACAAGTTGGCCAACTTGCATTCAAGGCCACCCACATCAAAGATCATAACTTTATGCACTATTGTGCACATGGAACCTTTCACCCATGATGCATACAAAGATGCATAAAAAAAGAATGAGAACTTGAAGGAGATGTTTCAAAAATTACAAAGTTAGAGTCATGTGCACGATGGTAACAACATAATTGACTACCATCTCTATAGTGGGTTACTCTATAGGTTGGATAAGTTATGTGTTTCTAAGGGTTTGTGACATCAACTGAGAAGAGAGGCTCACACCTCCAAGGTTGCATGGTATTTTGGTGTGGGGAATACAATGATCAACTCGTAAAGGTACGTGTACTGGTCTAGGATGGAGGAAGACGTAGCTAGGTTCATAATAGGATGCATTCTTTATTGTACCAACAAACCTAGTAACAAGAAGGAGGGTGTAAATCATCACTTTCGTATCCTCACTCGTCCTTGGGAAATCATTTCCATGGATTTTGTGGGAGATTTATTAACAACCAAGAAGGGGAATGACTACCTAGTCATGGTAGGTGACATATTCAACAAGATGGTGTGTTCTAATTCCTTGTAGAAACACCATCACTAGGAAAAAGGCAATGAACTTGTTCTTTAGACAGGTCTGGGTGCACTTTGGTATGCCAAGGAGAATCTTTTCAAACAAAGACACATGATTACCCAGTACCACAAATAGATGGGAAAACAAAAGTAATTAAAAATGCATTAGTACATTTTTTGAGATTACAATCAAAAGCATCTAGATACTTGGGATAAAATTTTGGTAATTTTGGTATATATATACAACACTCTTATAATAGAGAAATTCACACTTCTATTGGTAAGTCCCCATTTGAAAGTTGTTTTGGATATTTGCCACCTTTGCCTTTGGAGATTGCATATGAGTAGCAAGGAGGAGTGAAGGAGGATCTTACAAGAGATGCCTTAAGGGCAAAAAAAATTGTTGATAAGATCAGGCAAATCCATTTACAGGTACAAGAGACAATAGAAATGATAGGAAAAATATAAGGCTAGGTATGATCAACACATAACATAGAATTTATTTAAGGTGGGAGACAAAGTATGGTTACAATTGAACAAGGAGAGGCTAAAGGGCCATGATAATAAAATCAAGGCTCTATGATATGGTCCCTTTTAGATATGGGAGAAGGTGGGAGATAATAACTATAAACATAGTTTGCCTCCATACATGCACATTTTATTGGTGGTGAATGTAGAAAATCTAAAATTCTATGAGCCTTCCATGTTGTATCATGAAGAGGAACTTGTCTAACCTTCTGTAGAGGATTCGATACTAGATGCATAGGAAGATTTGACAAAGGATATAGTTTTGTATAAGAGGTACAAATCTACAAGACAAGGGGTAGCATGACCTTTGGAAAATTGGGTTGAAAGGAAAATTTCCATGCAAGGCTAAATGGTGCACTCGAGAGAAGGTTTGGGGGGGGGGGGATTCCCTCACCTCATTTAGTAGAAGCTTTTGGGGACCCCAAAATGGGAAGGTATGATATAGTTTGATCATTATATTATTTCTCATCCATCTTGATGCCTTCACAGTGGAAAAAGTGGAGGGATTAACTCACATGACCATTTTTACTGATGGGTCCCAATTTGGAAAATTAGGGTATGAAAACTTCTTGAAGCAGTTTGAGGCATCAAATAAAGTTTTGGGGTAAAAATTTGTTGCTCGCGTGTTGTACCCCTCACTATTTTATCACAAATATCTTTCCAATGATGCAAGAATCACCTCAATCAGACTTCGTATTCAAAAGTTGTGCCACTTGAAAGTTGACCTTCTTGTTTTGACCATGATGATTCGAGAATGTACCATGATAACCCCCAATATTCTTAGAAAGAGGACTAGCCACATGATTATGATGACGAGTGCTCTAAAGGAGTTGATATTGTAACTTTGGTTAGGACTTGAAGGAGACAAACTTAACCACTAGTGGTTTATCGGACAATGTTACAACTGAGCCACTATGAGGAAAAGGGGTTCCATTATATTCGAGCACATTTCGTTCCATAGATGAATAGAGCACCCGAGAATGGATAGAAAGAGAGAAACATAGAGGGTTTGCGCACTGTAGCAGCCCACATACCACATGTCTCACTCCTTTGCACTTGCATCCATTTCCATTAAGAGAAAGAGAAAGCAAAGCATCCTCACCTTCTAGTTGGGTTTTCTCTCGAAAGAGTTTACTAGGTCATATCTTGTGTTATTATGGTTGTGAGTAATTGTATTTTTATTTGTTCTCCATTTTCTATCTTGCATGCATAAAACGATAACTTAATAAATCTAGAAGTCTAAGGAAAATAACCCTCATAGTATATATCTCGATTTTTTAGTATAAATTTATCAGATTTGTTATGATGAACTGTATAGTGGAATATCTACAAAAAATTACGGATCAACTACAATAGTTATTTGAAGTTTTCTTTCTTTCCCTTACTTCATTGCTTGGGTTTTTTTGGTGGCATACATTTAAATTTTTTATTCCAAAAGTTTCGCTTCAACTAAAATGCATAATCAACCAATTAAAAGACTAAAATATTCATAATTGCAAGACCAAAGATCTTGAGTTATAGTCTATTGAAAGTAGACTACTATGTGGAGTCGCTATTTATTGACACCTGTATCACCCACTTAGTATAAGACTTGCAAAAGGTTGCAAAGTCTATATCCCCGTGTTAAACAAGAAACTAAAGTATGTGGGGTCCCATAGGAAACGTCTGCCAATTATTTTATATGGTACTTCTTTTGACAATGAAAGTTAGTGGTTTGTTGATTTTATTGATGCATCACATATCTATGTCAGTGAATAATTGTGCTTTTCATAATGTAAATAGTTTTATATGCATGACTATGCATGGCATTTAAAAGGTGAAATAAGTAGTTGTGAAGTGTATTGTTGACATTCATGAGATAGTTATTGATGTTTTGAGAAGATGGTTCATGATGACTCCTTCACAACTTATATATATTACTCATTGATCAACACTTCATGGAGCCTTAATTGAAGTTAAGATGTCTTATGTTTAAACAACATTTAAGGCACATGGCCTTAATCTTCATGCACCTTGTTATGATCCCAAGAGTTTCATAAAAAGGGGGATCATCATGCCATATAAAAAGCATACTCTTCACAAGCATGATACATGAATCTTGAGCTACATTATAGTTGGTCTTACTTCAAAAGAATATGACC
The DNA here is from genome assembly GCA_000404065.3 of Pinus taeda. Taxonomy (NCBI): domain Eukaryota; kingdom Viridiplantae; phylum Streptophyta; class Pinopsida; order Pinales; family Pinaceae; genus Pinus; species Pinus taeda. The sequence continues at coordinate 85,124 of APFE031067925.1, read as the reverse complement.
TAAGTATCAAATGACACGTACATCTTTGGTTTGAAATATGACATAAATATTGTTGTTATATGTTATAAAATAATTAAAGGGTTATGTCATACTCTCTAATGACATGCAAAGTTTTATGTATTGAATTTTGTATTGATTATATATTTGAGGCATACCCAAGGTGATACATGTGATGGATCCTACATTGATATTATGGGTTTAATATGATTGAAAAGGTGGTATAGACGATGAAGTTAGCAATGGATATTCTTGAGGTGGCACACATGTAGCCTCAATGCATCAATGCTAATATGATGATGCATTAAGATTGTTAACTTTGTAGTTAGCCCATCTTATAAGTAGTTATTGTTGTATTTCAAAATGCCTTCTCTATTGTTTATTGATAATCTAAAACATCTTTGTCACTCAAAATATGTTGTTATGTGGATAATTTGGAACTATACCAAGACTAGGTAGTTGCTCAATGGTCTACAAGTTTATTAAAGCTCAACACTTATTGTTTTCATTAGTTAAGTTTGGTGATTTTATAGTATTACACTTCAGTTATTGATTTTGTTTTTACATGTTAAGTATGAGCTAGACATAGTATGAATAATTTTACCTACTTTCTTTCCATGTTTCATTCTTTCACTCATAAATAAGATTGTGTGCTATTGAGATGACGAAGTTGGTTTTGCACGGCTCTATCTGTCATGGTCAAGAAAATTACTCTGTACAACAATGTTTCTATATGGTTTTTGTTTGAATGTATTCATACATTCACTTTCCATACTTCCATCCTTTATCATCTCACTCTATTTGAAGTTTATATGATCATGTGTGAGAATGCGTGATTATAGTTCAAAACATGGCTTTTATAAAAGAATTTGTGATAAAATCTTGAGTTAAATATGAATTAGTTGTCCATGGAGAATGGATGGTTCAAAATTGGTTATAAGTTATTTAAACAATGTATAAAAAACAATATACTTTAAAGATTATATAAACTTTGTTCAAAATAGTATACTATGATTGGATATAGCCCTGGAATTGAATATAAAATATTTGTTGGTATTCATTATGAAAAACCCTAATGTGTTATAAAGAGATACATATTAAAAGGTTTTGTGTTTTAGGGTGAAATTCTAACCTGAATATATGGTAAACCCTGATATATATGCCCTACGAATTAAAACAAGCTAAACAATATTGAGTAATATTGATTCAAATTTGAACCTGTATTATAACCTAGGTTGAGGCAAGGGTTTACTTGAAAAACACTTGTGTTATTAGTTAACCCTTGATTATATGATAATTGACAAAATAAACGGTGATACATGGTTGTTGACAATGGTAACATGATTTCATGAAATGGTAACATGATTTCATGATTTTGAATAGAAATAGTATGGGTTATAAAATTGGGTCATGGTTACATATGATATTCAAGTCTTATGTATTGTAATTGGTAATTAAAAGAACCATATTAAGACCAAATTTCCATATACAATCTTCACGTGTTATATTATTTATTTAAAAAAAATGATAAGGAAGTTTCAATAGTCAAAATTTAGCATATTATAATGATATTCAAATATGAAATAGTCTTTAAATGTTTGAATGATAGAATGAGGGTTTAAACCCTTAATTTCAAACTACATACCACCTCATAGATTCAGGTTACTTATATTATTCCAAAAAAAAAAAAATTGTATAAACTCTTCTTTATCATTTAAAATTATGCCAAATAATATTTCATATCACATAAACTCTTCTTTAATATTTAAAATTATGCCAAATTGTATAATGCCTTCATGCTTCCACTTTTCATTTTCAGAAATCTAATTTCCCTTATCCTAATCATTATAAAAAATCATTGATATTGCTTGTTGAAGGATTTATACGAGACCGATATAAGTTCTTTCTTAAATGGAGTATGAGATGAATACAAGGATTGGTTCTACTATTTGACATTTGACGATACATATGGAGATACAAAGAGAATTTAGAAGTATACAAAGTTACATGTGTTGGCAACATGGTGTTGGCATTGATGTCAACCATGGATCTAGTTGTGTTAGCATTGATGTCAACAAGATGGAAGAGCTTGGTGACTCATGAGGATGATCAAATGTTTACTAAAGTGTTACAAGTGTTGTAGAGGTGTCTAGAGGTTGTACAGGTGTTGGGAAAGATGTTGGATATGTTGGCAGTGGTTCTGGGAAGAGGAGTTTGAATTTGATAAAGTCTAACGTTTGCAAATTTGACATTCCCCAATTTGGCATTCACAAATTTGGCGTTTGCAAATTTGGTGTTCATAAATTTCGTGTTTGCAAATTTGTCATTCAAAATTTTGGTGCTCACAAATTTGACAGTTTGCAAAATTGGCATTCAAAAATTTGTGCTCACAAATTTGTTTTTCAAAAAATTGGCATTCGCAAATTTGGCATTTGCAATTTGGCATTCACAAATTTAGTGTTCGAAAATTTGGGGTCCACAAATTTGAGTTGGTCATGATTAATTATTTGATTTGGTCACAAAGATGAGGTGGAAGATAATTAATGTGTTGATGTGGTCCAGTTTGTGGCATGGGTAATTTGTTTTAAAATGAGTTTTTATTGATCAATCACAAAGTTTTTAGAAGCTATGTGTTTGGAGCATAATAAATACACTTGAAGCATAATGCATGCAAAGATCAAATTGTATGGTTGAACTTCAGAAGGAAGGAGCATTAGAGTGGCTGCATTATTTATTTGTATTGTAGATTTAGTTGTGGAATTATGGAAAAATATTGACAATGTTGGCTATATTGTTGTTGGGGTTTGTTAACATTGTTGTCCATGCAAGTAACTATGTTTTTGGAGCTGTGACATTATATTGTTGCAAAATGTTTATTTGTTATTATTAGTATTTTGATGTAGCTGTCATGTAATTGTATTATCGAAGTATTAGCTTGATTCTTGTATATGATGTTGTTGGGGTTTGTTAGTTATATTTGGAGTGTGTTGCTGGCGTTAGATGGATGAGTTTATATTGATGTCATGTAATTTATATTGTTGTTATTGATAATATTTGATTGTGTGTTATTGTGAGTGTTACACAGTAATTTGTGAGTGTTTGATAGCGAGATGTATTATTGAGTAGAGAAGACTACATGGATCCTGAAACATTACGAAATGAGGTCCACAAGAGCTCGAAGGTTGGGGCCTTTAGTGGGAAAGTGGTGGCTGCCTTTAGGTAGTGGCTTTATAACTTGGGAGTGGTGGCTATAAAGGTTATTGTGTTGGGGCATCCAACAAGTGGTGGCCTACAAAGTCGTGGGAATAGTGGCTTCAAGCAAGTGGTGGTCTGCAAAGTTCATGAAGTGGTGGATTTCATTAGGTAGTGTCATGGAGCGAGTAGTTACTCACATGATAGCAAGTTGTGGCTTGCACAATGGTGGTGGCCTAGTGATATGTAGATGTAAAAGAAATATTTTCATAATAATAAGAAGAGAAGTAGATAAAGGAGATGGTGGTTTTCCTCCCAGAAGGGTTTCCACCTTACATCTTGTGTTCATGTGTTGATGGTTGCTCTCACATTTATTTTCTCATGTGTATTGTTGCTCGTGTACATTGATTGTGGTTATGTTAAGATGCAGTATTGATGTAATGTGGTGCTAATGAATGATGCTTAGATGATTGTAAAGAAAGGAAAAAATGTAATATACCAAGGGAATAATATGATGTAATGATTAAGGATGACAAAATGGGCCATAGTTTATAAATAATGTAGGTACTAAACAAAAAGTTTCAATTGTTGATCCATTGCACAATACTGATTCACTTCCCCCATCTCCCACCCACGCCCCCTCTCATAGTATTGCCAAGCTTCCAACATCATGACATGTTCCATTTTCTCCATAAAATTTTCCCTTGCCAAACTCCTTTAGTGCTTCGCCTTTTATATCATGAGAAGGGCCTTGTTTAATATATTTAACAAAGTTTAGTGAACTATGTTTTACTACATTTAGTATTATACTTCAACATATTGATTCACTTTTTGTTTTTTTTTTGTTAGGTAATGTGAGTCCTTAGATGACTTACATGCCTAATTCGCGACTTGAGAACTGCAACCAAGGGGCATATAATTGTCAAAATCGCCCAGGGATTGCACCCAACCTGAGCCACACCATCTCTTAGCATGGTTGGATTTTTGCCCACGGGGTTTTGAACCGATGATCTTTTCACCACGGAATACCTTAACAAAACACCCTATCACCATCTATTTTATGCCTCTAGGGAAACATATTGATTCACTTTATGGGTGTCATATATAAGGTTTTTTAGTAGATGAAGCAAGGGAGATAGGAGAGGTAGAGGAAGAATGCCAAACATAGTTTGGAAAGAGGGAAAAAACAAGAGAATTAGATTCTCCATCCACTTTGATGTCAACTTTGAAGAATTCAACCAACTTATACAAACTAGCCATATTGATCTTGGAGGCCAACTGGTCATCACTCCACCCTCTCCTCCTCCTATCTCAACCCTAATTAACCCAAAGTTTCACTCCATCTCATGACAACTTAACACATTTCCACTTAAACTCTTGCACATTTATGTTTTGTTTCTTTCTATCCTCAATCCACTAATGCACATCCTAAGAAGACTCAAACACATGTTTATTCCACTCTAGTCTTTCATTGTGTCAATAGGTTTTGTCTTCACTTGGATTAAGGCGTACCTTAAGTTGTGTAGAGAAGGTGGCAAGTTCACTTAACACAACTAATGAATGCACTCGAGGATTTGCATAACTAGTTCCACCCCACCCACTCACTAATGCACATATGAGGAGGAAATTATAAAATCATGGGTTTGCTATGGTCAGAGGGTTGGATCTTCTTCAACAACATCATTGTCTCTCTCGTCTTCTCTCTTTCTCTCTTATAGCTTTTACTTTCTTGTGCTGGAAACATCATTAGATTGCTTATGTATATGTCTCATTGGCAAAATCAACCTCTTGGCATATGTTAAATAAAGCTTTATCATTCTTTAATTTGGCTTTTAGAGCTTGTTGGTATTTTGATGGTTTCTCGTGCAAATTTTATTAGTTATTAGACCTTTATTTTGGTATTAAATCTACCATCTAAAGCATTTTTCTTCTTAATTTGTTATAATCATTTAAAGCTAATTTTAAAGGGAATCACCCCATTATACATAAAATAGTTTTGTTTTGTTTTGTTTTTGTTTTTTGTTTTTGTTTTTTATTTTTTATAACCTCTTTGGTAGCTTGGTCGCATGCCAAATAAGGCTTTATGCATTGTTTCGTATGCTTATTTTGCATATCTACAAAGAAAGCATCACATACAGGTGTAGGGACATCCATTTCATGTTAGCAAGCACCAACCCGAATGAAGAGAGGAATTTGATTGAGACATTATTGGGCAGATTATTCTTATGTTGCATGAAAATCTCCCCCATAGGTCAAGTAAGTTATTGAATTCTCAAGGAGTGGAATTTTGTGCTAACATAACTCAATAATTTTTTTGTAATTTTGGTGGGACTACATCTTCATCATTCCCAGTGTATCACCCTAATCGGGGATGGGAATTGAACCGGTGACTTCGCATCAAGGAGTACCTTAACAAAGCACCAAATCATCATCTATCCAAGACCCTGTGGACTACTCAATACTTAAAAAACATGATAAACACATATGCACAATGCACATCAAAGATAAACATTGATCACTACTAAAATCCTACCCTACCCCACCTAAGTAGATAGATAGGTTGCTATGCATGGAGGCAATCTATAACAAATAAGGCCCATATAGTAGTGCAAACACAATCATTATAAGAGGCTTATTATAATTTTATGTGCTACAAAGTTCATTCTCTAAAATGTTCCTCAGAGGTAGATAAAATGATATAAAGAAATAGAAGCAATGAAACAAGATGTCCTATGAAGCATATTGTAATTGAAGTTCTACTTATTTGGAGGTTTCCCCCTCAAAGTGGCAAGTGAACATTGCTCTCATCAATAAAGATATAACATTTTGTGGCATTTTGATTCTTTTAATGACTATTATGGTTTTTGTTAGCAATTTTTGCAATAAATCTTAGTAAACTCCATTATTTATGCTTTGAATCTTCTAATTTGATAATGAAGAACCCCACACTTACAATACCCAAGTGATAAAAATAATGAGATACACAATAAAACAACTCTGAAATAAGTCAAGTACATCCACATATTCAAATTAAATTAATCCCATATATTTAGATAGCTATATCGACCTCTATATATGTACACATACTCACTTGATATACATTTGTTAGCCCACTACCTAATTGAATACATTTACCGAATATATTGGTCTCATTAGAATCAAAACATAAATACTAACTCATAATTGTTAAGTTTTGTGTTATGCTATGTCCTCACAGATATAAATTTTATTTTCATTAAATTTCACTCCTCAATCTTCATGACCCTCCATGCATGTATTTTAAATGGAGTGTGGACAATTGATATAATATATTTTTTTTGCAGCCTAACTTATAAATGAAATGGTTTTTTCCACAACATTTTTTTCTTGTTAATTTTAACCAAAATTCGGCATAGATTTTTTTTCTTGAAATTGTTTTGCTCGTGAAAAAGTCTATTTTGTCTATAAGTTAGACTACACCTTTCCTTTTTTTCCCCTATTTTATGCACCCTAATTGATGATAATATTTGACTTTGTCTTTATTTTTATTTGACTTAATCAATGCCACTAATTGTACTTTTTTTTTGTAAGTTTGGGTGAGACTACATCATAATTATGTCCAATATATCAGCCCAATTAGGGCAGAGAATTGAACTAGCGACTTCACATCAAAAAATGCCTTAACAAAGCACCCAATCACAGTCTATCCAAAACCCCATAGATACCATTAATTATACTTGAAACACATTAATGATTCACTATTAATTCATCAATCTATATTATACACATGTATCTATTTTTTAACAAAATCTACATTGGATCAATCCTATTCCCATACATTACATATTATATTCTTAATTTTTTTTCTTTATTTCTATCACAAAATAAACATATACTACGTTTCAAAATATAATTTGAAAGTGTTTTAATTAGTTATGTGTTTATTTTTTTTAATATAAAAAAATAAGTTAATGGTTTAGGAAAAGTTTGTAACTTTTGATACCACTAATAAATTATTTTACATGATTGAATTATATTTATATTAAATGATATAAATATATATAAAAGTTTGAAAATTATATTAATAAAATATTTTAAACTCATTGCTAAGGTAATTTTATTTCAATTTAAGGTGGATGAGGATTTGTTGATTTTTATTTTTTATCTTTTAATTGATGACCTAAATTGATTCTCAAAGTGAATGTTTATCAATGTTTGTAGTGTGTTACATAGTTTGTTAGGTTGCACTGAGTTTTAATAAATTTTAAAATTTAGATTCGTGCCACGTGGCTCCCCACCCGACAATTTCCTAGGGATTTGAGATTATTCCAATTCTAATAAGTTGCTCCATGATTAGTTCCTCAATATTATTTATAGCATTCATTTATATATAAGCAAATTTTATTTAGCAAAAGGGAGTTGTCTTTAGTGTGACTTTTTGGACTTTCCTGGCATTCACCGAAAAATTTGGGGTGATATCTTGATTTGTGTTATTTAAATAGGTTTTTTGACTGTATATACCAACAATACCAACAAAAGAATATTTTAGCGAGAGTGCTACAGACTGTTATTACTATTCTTCAACAGATTCACATTAAAATTCTAGCTTATGGTTCGCAGTTACAAGAAAGATAGAACACCCAAGGAATCACATAATTGTATATGGTCAAACAATCCTCTATCCAGTGCTGCTAGTCTCATTTTTGTTGTCTCCGACATCGTCTTAGATCCCTTGTAATTTGCCACAGAGGACACAGCAATTTGCAGGCATGGTTGTTTCAACTTCAGTTTTAGGGACATATTCCTTCATAAGAATGAGTAGTTCTCCAATGGTGTGAACATTTCAGGCAGGCGTGAACAGGTAATAGGCAGCATAAATAGGTGGGCAAGCAGAGGACAAGGTTTTGTGAGCACAGTGGACAGGCAGCGTGAACAGGGTTTCGTGAGCACAGATCAGTGAGGTAGTTAACTTCTAAATAAGTAAACGTTCAGAACATGGAAAACGCTCAGAAGAACCAAGGCGTAAAGAGAAAGGAAATTTCAGATTTTGTGGAAACAAATCATTTGGGTCAAGTCAAAATTGCTTCAACAGACAAAACAGGAAGGTGGATTTGGGTAAACGCAAAGCAATATGAGGGAATTTTAAGGCATATGATTGATCGCCTTAAATGGGGACAAATGAGAAGAAAACTGATCAAGATCAAGAAAAAGAAAAAAGAAAATAAATAAGAGAAACAAAAATAAAGAAGAATCAATCATTTATAGTCCCACATCTACACCTCTTACTTGGTCATCATATCTATATGTCTCAGAACTGATGAAGGTTAGAACAAGGTTGAAGATTTTGGAAGCCAAAGAATAGGAAAGAGATCACAAAATTTCAGAGATCATAATTGCAAACCAATGTCTAATGGAAGGTAATAGAATTTCAAAAAAACAGGTAACGATGTTACAAGAGGCTCTAGACACAGGAAAACAAGAATGGCAAACACATGAAAGAAGTAATAACAACAAACAGAGATGTGATAATTTCTAAACAAACTCAGATAGATACACAAGTATCTCAGCAAACAAACATTTCCAAAGAGAAGGCAAAAATGAACAGTGGGAAAGATAGTCCAAAAGAAATCAAAGCTAGAGCTAAAGACATTAATGGTTACATAAGGATAGAGGAAGAAGAAGATGCAAGTGATCGTAGAGCATAGGAAATAGAACAAAAAGAAAGACAAGACAAAAAAACAAACTTTATTATCAGGGGAATAAGAAATTATGGGAAGAATGAAAGTACTCTCAATTTGACAAGAGACTTTCTGAAAGAGAAACTACATTGGAAAGGGAAAATTTGTCAAGCAAGAAGGGTTGGGAGGATATGTGAAGAGAGGCCTCGACCCATAAAAGTCACCATGGAAAGCGTACAAGAAAAATGACAACTTTTGGGCAAAAAGAAACTCTTGAAAGGCTCATACTTCTTCCTTGATGAATATTTAACCAAAAAACAACAAGAGGAGGGAAGGGATGAAGTGGAGAAAATTAGAACAACAAGAAATGAAGGGAAAAGGGCACGGTTGTACAATGGGAAAGTCGTTATTGTAGCGTTTGGGCCTCCAGAAAAATCAAGGCAGTAAGCTAATATTAAAGAAAAAATAGAGAATTCAATAATAGAGACGAAAACAACAAGAGCAACATGGACAAAAAGGGGTGAAGACTCAAATTTGAGTCTTATGTGCCAAACTGCATAGCAGTCAAATCCTACTGAGGTCTACCTAAGTTTAGTTTGTTGTAATTGTAGAGGTTACCCTTAGAGGAGGGGAACCGGGTTAAGGCCTATTGCGGAAGGTAGAGACAATAATTTGTCTCCTGGAAATTCATGATCATGATGGTTGCAAAACTTGTTATAGATCTGACCTGAAAATATAGAAACAAACCCAAAAATAACAAGATAGAAATAGATAGAAATGCTTCTTTATTGATCAAACTCTTAAGGTAGGGAAACACCATAGATTCACTCCTTAAGGAAGGAGAACACTCCACAAGCCATATGCTTATTCATACAATATTCCTTGACATCTCTCAATGGGGAGTCTCTAGCCTCTATATAGGCCTCATACATACAATACCATGGGTCATTACCATGGTTCCCTCAATACCATCTATCTCATACAATGTTCTTATTATATTATTGCTAACTACTTGTGGTCCCTTACATGATATAGGTTAACCACTTGATTTATTAATATGGCCCATCCCATTATTACATTATTCCCTTGTCTCCTTCTGTACCCCATACTATCCCCCCTAGGTATACTACATTCCACCCCCCTTAAACATGTTTCGTCCCCGAAACATAAGAAGAACACAAATAATAAGATCTACTCAAAAGAGTAGTCCACTGGTACCATGCACGTACATCTAGCCATCCAAGAGAAAGGTGAACCCTCGATCTAGTTGGTGCCTTTCTCACTTGAGATGGAAGTTGACCCTGGCGGCTCTTCTGTGTTGCTATGTTGTGGGTGGATCGTCACTCCTCTCTATCTTTCATGACGGGGGTTGTTGTCCTTGTTGCTGATTCATTGCCATCTTGTTGGTTGTTTTCTTGCGGGGTGATGTGGGTGGTGATATGCTGAAGTTTTAACCAACTGTGTATCTTTATTTAATTACCACCTAATGGAGCCTAATTGGTATCTGGTACATGTTGTGAAATTTGTTGTTGTTGCTTATCTTCCAATATTACTTCAACCATGGATTCCTCATCTGATGTATTCGTACCTGTAATATTTTATGCTTCAGCCTCTTTGGACTCTACCTGTTTTTCTCGTACGTGGTTTGATGTTATGTTTGTTTTTCGACCATTAAGGGCTCATCATTTGATGTGTCAGTCCCTGGAACATCTTCTGCTTTAGCCTTTGTGGACTCTACCTTTTTATTGATGGAAATATCCTGTAATGTAATTTTCTTCTTTTCATACCAGAGCTTTAGGAATTTCTTCTGCACATTAGTATTGATAGTACCCACAGATTCCATCAAAGGGTATCCCAAAACAACATCCACAATAGCCATATCTAAAGCATAAAAATTAGAATGCAATACATACTTGTCCATAGAAATCTTCAAATCTTTATAAACTTGCACCCACTCCTTATTAATCTGTGTGTGCTCTATTTGTTTAGCTGGAATTTACAATCTTTTTGTCAAATTAACATTTATAAAATTTTGCTTGCAACTAGGAACTATAAACACAATGATCTTCTCCTTCTGAATATATCCATGAACCTATAATAAGGAGATACCAATAGAGAATAACTCCTTACATGTCTCATTACTCTGTTTTCTAGTATGAGACCATTTGTCCAAAATGACTTTTTCAAATTCTTCATCTAAAATTTTGAACACCTCGGTGCCAAGTGAGTAATACCATATGGAAGTCTCGTCTTTCAAAGTAAGCCATAGGAAACTTGGCTAATTTTCCGGGTGGTTTTTGTTAAGATCTTTTATGAATTCTTCAATAGTAGGACCATTATCTTTTCCCGTAAAATAAAATCTTTGCTAAATTTTTTGGTTTCCTTCTTTCCAGTGTGAGACCATTTGTCCAAAAATAGTTTTTCCATTTCATCAGCACTACATAACTTCATAAACTCACTGTCAAGTGATTTCCACCATATATCAGCCTCATCTTTCAAATAATACCCTATGGTGTCCTTCCAAAAGAATGGCCTGTCATACTTCTGATTTTGTATAAATTTTTCAATAGTCAATCCATCATTTTTTCCTGTAAAAAACTTACTGTTATAAGCCATGAAGAGGGTTTTTAAAACAAATCGCTTACTTGGCAAAAATTTGAAATGGCCACAATTCAACCAATATAGCCCAGAATCCCTATTATGACCTGCTTTTGGAAATGGAACAACCATTCTACATCTTCCCATGTGACAGAAATCCCGATCTAGGCACTGAAATTTCATATTCGCATTGCAACTATCTCACTGTCACAAAAATTTATGAAAAAAGAGCAGATTTTAAATCATCGATATCTCCCTCATCCGAACTCCGATTCGACCGATTTTTTTTTTAAATTGGGTATTTTTTTGTAAAGAACCCAGATCTGTAATTAGATTCTGCAAAATTTGCACCATAACATACAGATCTGATCTACAAACACACCGCCCGAAAATTGTCTACAACACAGCTAATTTTTAAATCAGTGATATCTCCCTCATCCAGACTCTGATTCAGCTGATTTTTTTTCTTTTCAAATTGGGCATTTTTTTTGCAAAGAACCTAGATCTGTAGTGAGATTCTGCAAATTTTGCACCATAACGTACAGATCTGATCTACAAACTCGCCGCCCCAAAAAGTTCTTATAAAAAAAAAAAAAATCTTCGCTTTGCCCAAGAAAGTGCTCTGATACCACTTGTTATAGATTTGACTTGAAAATATAGAAACAAACCCAAAAATAACAAGATAGAAATAGATATAGAAATGCTTCTTTATTGATCAAACCCTTAAGATAGGGCAACACCATAGATTCACTCCTTACGAAAGGAGAACACTCCAGAAGCCATATGCTTGTTTATACAATATTCCTGACATCTCTCAATGGGGAGTCTTTAGCCTTTATATAGGCCTCATGCATACAATATCATGGGTCATTACCATGGTTTCCTCAATACCATCTATCTAATACAATGGGATTTTTACATTATTGCTAAATACTTGTGGTCCCTTACATGATACGGGTTAACCACTTTATTTATTAATATGGCCCATCCCATTATTACATTATTCCCTTGGGTACCTCCCTCTGTACCCCACACTATCCCCCAAAAGTATACTACAAAACTCCTGTGTTTGACAGTTATTTGAAGTTGGCAGTTTGGAACAAGTTAGCAGAAAATGGCAAAGGGTATGGGGGAATACTAGTTTTAGTGAAAGAAAAAGAAGGTTGCCACATTTAGTTAATTAAAGAAGATGCAAATAAACAATATTTATGGTTGAAAATATCAGAGAATGAGAATCACATAAGAATTGTAGCATGTTATTTTTCCCCTCAAGTCTCAAAAAATTACAAAAATAAGCGGCTTGACAACAAGGATCCATATGCAGCTTTAATATAGTGTCTTGTACTCTCAGTATGGGGAAGTTCTTTTAGTGGGAGATTTCAATGCTAGAACAACAAATAATCAAGCTAGCATCCTTTGTTGCAAAGAGGATAACAATCCTATTCGGATCACTGAAGAGGAGAGTCCCCAATGGGTGAGGTGTTCAGAAGATGACAAAGTTAGTAATCATCTTGGAGATGAGTTGCTTACACTGTGTGGGGCTTTCAACCTAATTATTTGCATTGGTCTAGATAGATGGAAAAGGTTTGGGAACCTCACTTGCAACACATACAATGGGGCAAGTGTCATTGACTATGTGATGTGTTCACAAAGCTTAATAGAAAAGATAGATGAAGTTAGTATTGGAGAGCATATTTGGGACTTAAAATCAGACCATAACCCAATTTTTATAAGGTTATCATGGTTAGAAGAAAGGCAACATAAGAGGAAAACCCAATGCTCTCGACAATCACTATCAAGAGGAAAAATTCTTCTAACACAATAAAATGGTACTATCTTCAAGACACTGTTAGAGAGATTAATTCAAAAGGAGAAAACTGGTTTCAAACGCTTCAACAACCATGAGTTAACAAATATAATCGAAAGTGCACTAGAGAAGTGCAAAAGAGAAGAAAATAGGAAATTGGACTCTGAGGTCTTTTCATTTGTATCATCCAAGACTTGTCCTCAACGCTCGAGTAGTTCTGGATGCTTCTGTATAAAATTCTCATCCTCCCATGTGGAATCTTCAGCGGATAAGTTCTTCCACTTGATGAGATACTCCGAGATTGATCGATTTCTTCTTTCTCTGGGGTTGGATCCTGGCGTATATCCTCTTCTTTTGATGTTTCTTGATCCTTTTCTTCCTCCTCTTCATACTCTATGTAAAATAATTTCTTCTTAGCACACTTATGTCCTTTAGTGCATTTGGTATCACAATTGTAACAAAGCCCTTTTTCTCTTGTTTCTTCCAATTGTTGTGGTGTAACCCTTGTAAGTTGTGGAAGGCTAGAAGAAACAACACTTCCATCTTTATAGTTGTGAGGGGTAGACTTCCATGTTGCCATAATTTTACTTTCCACTATGTAACAAAGCCCTTTTACTCTTTCCAATTGTTGTGGTGTTGC
>APFE031067925.1:38525-53056 GCA_000404065.3 Pinus taeda | reverse complement strand
CAAGTTTGTTAAGAATTATGGGAGAATAGCAGCACCTCTAACAACACTATTGAAGAAAGATGCATTTTCATGGACTCCAGAAGCAACAAAGGCCTTTGAACATCTTAAAGAGGCAGTGTGCCAAGCACCTGTCTTAGCTACACCGGACTTCACAAAAACCTTTAGGAATGTGATGCTTCGGGAAATGGAATTGGTGCTGTTTTAATTCAAGATGAAAGACCCATTGCTTTTGAAAGTCATCCAATCAAGGGAAAGTTTTTAACAAAGCTATTTATGAGAAGGAAATGTTGGCAATACTCCATGCACTTAAGAAATGGCGACCCTACCTAATGGGAAGACACTTCAAGGTTAAAACGGATCATGATAGCCTTAAATACTTTTTAGAACAAAGATTATCCTCTGAAGAGCAACAAAAGTGGGTCACAAAGATGTTGGGTTATGACTTTGAAATCATCTACAAAAAAGGGAAGAAAAATGTGGTGGCAGATGCATCTCAAGAAAGGATGAGGATGTGGAAGCATTGTTGTGCACCATTTCTATTATCCAACAAGATTGGATAAACGAAGCAAGGGAGGAGTGGAAGAATGATGAAGAAGTGTGGGCGCTTATTCGAAAGTTACAACAAGGTTCCAGTACATCTGATACATTTAGCTGGAAAAATGATTCGTTATGGTACAAAGATCGCTTATACCTCTGTAAGAATTCCCAGCTAAAACAAAAGATTCTTATGGAATTGCACACTTCTCCCTTAGGAGGGCACTCAGGATTTTTAAAAACTTACCACAGGGTTAAGAAGGAATTTTTTTGGGATGGCCTGAAATCAGATATTCAAAAGTTTGTGGCGGAATGTTTGGTTGCCAACAAAATAAAGCTGAAACAATTAAGACACCGGGTCTATTACAACCTTTATCCATTCCAAGCCAACGTTGGGAGGAGGTTTCAATGGATTTTATCACAGGTTTACCCAAGTCTGAGGAAAAAAGTGTCATCATGGTGGTAGTTGACAGACTTACCAAGTATGCACACTTTTGTGCATTATCACATCCATTTAAAGTCAGTACAATTTCTACTGCATTTATGGAAACAATTCAAAAGCTACATGGAAACCCAAAGATTATTGTAAGTGACAGAGATCCCATTTTCACTGGAAAATTTTGGACAGAATTATTTTCTTGTCTTGGTACTCAGTTAGCTCATAGCTCATCTTATCATCCTCAATCTGATGGGCAAACTGAGATAGTAAACAAATGTTTGGAAGGATATCTTCGTTGCTTTGTATCTGATAAACAGACACAAAGGGTCAAATGGTTGCCTCTGGCTAAATGGTGGTATAACACTTTCTTCCATACAACAACAAAAATGACCCCATTTATGGCACTTTATGGGTATCAACCACCATCCATCACATCATATTTAAGAGAAAATTCTAAGGTTCAGGCAGTGGAACATCACATCGAACATCAACAACAAGTCCTCCAACTCTTAAAGGATAACCTCGTGTTGGCACAGTATAGAATGAAACAACAGGCAGATCAACATCGCAGTGAAAGAAGTTTTGATGTAGGTGATTGGGTATTCCTACGGCTAACAACCATATAAGCAAATGTCCCTCAAGCAAGTTAAGAAGGACAATAAATTATCACCAAAGTATTATGGTCCGTACAAGGTGTTGCAAAAGATTGGTACTATGGCATACAAATTGGAGCTTCCTGCAGCGTCTCGAGTGCACCCAGTTTTCCATGTTTCATGTTTAAAGAAGGTTGTAGGCGACAAGATCCCAGTTCAAACAATATTGCCAGAACTTGATGAGGAAGGAAAAAATATTTTGAAACAGGAAGCAGTCACAGAAACAAGAACTCGACAGCTACGAAATCGATCAATATCGGAGTATCTCATCAAGTGGAAGAACTTATCCGCTGAAGATTCCACATGGGAGGATGAGAATTTTATACAGAAGCATCCAGAACTACTCAAGCGTTGAGGAAAACACTTTTTTTGGAGTATAGAAAGGAGGTCTTTTCATTTGTATCATCCAAGAATTGTTCATTTGTGTAATGTAAAGGAGGTTGCCCCCTCGAAGAGGTTGAATTCTAAGGCGTTGATCTCTCTTTTCTATCTTTTTGTGAGCTGGTTTCATAACAGAATCAAACTGCTTTCTTGTAAATGCTTGGTTTGATGAGGAATGAAAAATGGCAAGGAGAACCTTGAAAAAGGTAGGAAAAGGGAAGATAAATGTAAAGTTATATAAGCAGATACTAAAAAGGAAAAAAGATGAGTTCATGCAAACAAGGAGAGAAGAGTTAATATATGTAAGCAAGAATAATCCAAAGCTTTTTTGGCAGGAACTGCAACCAAGGAAGAAGCAAATTAAAAATAATATTACAGCCAATCAATGGTTTGAATATGCAATGCAACTCTATGAGAAAGAATATGAAGCGGAGTCCCCCTAGGATCAACACAAATTCAAAGCTTTTCACATTACAAGAGGTGGAGAATGGAATTAGGAAGCTGAAAATAGGAAAGGCAAAGAACTTGGTTGAACTTCAAGCAGAGTATCTAAAATGGGGAATGAACGCTCTTGCACCGCACATCATGAAAATATTCAACAACATCATTGAGCAAGGATTCCCAAGAGACTAGACAACTAGCCTAGCAATACCCCTTTTTAAAAGTGGAGACATTAATAATCCATCCAACTATAGAACAATTATGATCAATCCTTTGTTTGCAAAGCTTTTTGGTAGCATGGTAGAAGACAGAATTAGAAAGTGGGCAGAAGTAAAAGAAAAGAGGACAAGCAGGTTTTAGGCCGAAACATTCTATAGTGGATCATGGCATCACGTTGAGACACATTGTTGAAAAGGTTTGGAAGGACAAAGAAGTATTTTGCTGCTTTGTTGACTTCAAAAAAGCATTTGATACATTCTCTAGGGATAAGTTGTGGCGTAGAATGGAAGAACTTGAAATTCATGTGCATTATAGAGCCGCTGCCCGTAGACTTTATGAAGAAGTGAAAGTCAAAATTAGAACCTCAACAGGTATTTCAGAAAGCTTTAGAAGTGACACTGGAGTCGAGCAAGGTTGCCCTCTGTCCCCCACTCTTTTTGGTCTATATATTGATAAATTGGAAGAGTGGTTAAATCTACGAGGTGGAGATGGTGTTCAGTTGGGGGAGTTTGTGACAAAGCTTCTTTTATATGTTGATGATATTGTATTGATTTCTAAATCGGCCCATGGATTGCAAATGCACTTATATGCCCTTGAGCATTTTTGTAAAGCAGTGGGGATGCAAGTCAATACTAGCAAGACCAAAATAATGATTTTTCTAATAAAAGGAAGCAGAGCCAGTGTACTTTCTTCTTTGAAGACAAAATTCTTGAAGAAGTAAATGAGTACAAGTACCTTGGGATTGATTTCAACAACAAACTCAATTGGGAGGACTGCAGAAAGAAAAGAATTTTAGGAGGGTGGAAAGCATTATATGCTCTTCAAAACAGATGTAGAGAGGCAGAGTTATGGGATTGGAAAACTATTAAAGTGCTTTTTGGACTCCTAGTTTGTCCAATGATGCTATATGGGTGTGAATTGTGCACTAGCAGCACTCTCGTCTCAAAATGGAAACAAATTGAGAAAATCCAAAGACGCTTGATCATGAGCAAGTTCAAAATAGAAAGTTCGGTACCTTATGAGATAATGTTGAGTGAAATATGACCAACTTCCATTGAAGCAATTGCTATGGTGTGGCTCATAAGATACCTAAAAATAATTGAACAAATGAGAGTAGGTAGATGGCCTAATGTTATATTCAATGAAGGCATCAGTGAAAGAAAGAAAACATGGATGAAACAAAACTACACATGGATGCAAAAATGGAATACTACCTTAATGCCTGTCCCATGAATAACAAGGAGCTAAAGGATTTTGTTATGGAGAAGTTTTGTAAAAAGGTATGGGGAAAAGAGTTGGGTAGAAAGAAGAAATATTACATTGAAGAATTCAACCCTACATGTGATTTACAACAAAAAGAGTTCTTTGGAGCTAGTATTTCATGGAGGGCAAAGGTTCTTATTGCTCAATTAAGGACCAACTCACATCAACTTCGGTGTGAAACAGGACGGTGGAAAAGGCCTAAAGAAGCTTGGGAAGAAGGGGTGTGTACATTTTGCACGTCTGGGGTTGTGGAATCGGAAACACATTTCATTTTGGATTGTGATGCATTTAAAGACATCACGGAAAGTTATGAGAACATGTTAGCATCAATTTCCTGGCATTGTCTTCCTAGCGAGGGGATTGTTGGAAGGTTGGGTCAGCTCATCATCAATTTGAATCGGAAAAGGACTGAATTGCAAAGAGCGAAAAACAAAGAACTAATGGTCTCGTAGACTATTTTTAGTCTCGTGGACCTTAAAATATCATTTCATTTCATTTCATATATGGATTCAACACCCTGAAAGATCCTTAGGGGAAAACCTTGAGGTGAAATACTGATTTGTGTTATTTAAACAATTTTATTTATTTATTGTATATATGGATTCAACACCCTGAAAAACCCTTAGGGCACTTTGATTGTGCAAGTCTAGTTACTCATCAAGCTTGTGATTTCAATAAATTCTTGCTAGATTTTAGAGAAATTAGACTGGAAAAACCCACCGGAAAATCTTCCAAGGTCCATTACTTTTAATAAATTAAAAAAATTAGATTCATGCCACATGGCTCTCGGCCCACCAAATGCCCACCAATTTCCTAGGGATTTGAGATTATTCTAATTCTAATAAGTTCCTCCATGATAATTTCCTCATTATTATTTATAACATTCATTTATATATAAGCAAATTTTATTTAGCAAAATGGTCCATTTTACATTAAGGTGTAATTCATTTTTTTTCTAGAGTTAAAATTAACCCATAACCTTTTTTATATATGGCTAATCATGTAAATGTGTAGACTATTAATACATTTTTAGTATTGGAATAATTTTTTTAATTATATTTATGAAGCCTTCGGCTATATCAACCACATTAATATTTTTAATATGGTTATGTTGAAAATAGCAACAAGAAATGCTAAAAATTGCATTGCTATAGATAGCATTTTAGGGTATATTCCAATTTTAATTTGTCCTTGAATTAAAATTTGAATTCAGTATGAGGAGCCGTTTGAAAAATAATTAATTAATTCATCTTGACTTAATTAGTTGGGAAAATTCAAACATGAAGCCTTTGTGAAGACATGCAACAATTATCCCTTTGATTGGGGAAGTTATCCCTTAATTGAGGAGATAAGGATGAGTTGTATTTGAGTTGTAATTAGTTAGCTTAGTTAACTGAGTTAAGTCTAGTTAGATTATTTCCAAACAATTTGTGGAACTGATTGTGAGTTCAATCAGTTAATGCATGCATGCATGCAACTAGTATTCTCTAGATAACTGAATATTCTTTTATAAATAACTCATGCATGTCAGTTCAGACAAAGACCCAGTTAAAATTAAAGGCAGGGACAATGTACTATCAGTTACAGGAATATTCCCATGAGAAAATCTCTTGCATGCAGAAGGAATTCATTCCTTGAGGATTGCATAGTTTCTACAGAGGTGAATGCAGTGTGAGTGATGTTACAGCTGGATCACCTAGGAGAAACAACACAAGGAAATATGAGTCTTGGAGGACAAAGGAGAAGGCATATGTGTTGTCTATTCTATCTATGAGCAGCAGTGAGGGATTGCACTGAGAGTTGGATAGTTGTAATAGCTAAAGCTTTGTGTAATTCTGAGATATTTCCATTTTTATGATAATACAGATAGCGGGGTTTTTATTTGAGGCTTTCCCCGGAGTATACTTTTGTGTTTCATGTGTGATTGATTCTTCTTCTCTATTATATGTGTTCTATTTGATCTTGCTCAAAATCGATTAAGCTTCCGCAAGTTTGATAGTAGAAGTAGATTGAGTATTTTGCTTTAGTACATTGAATAATCAGGTTAATCTACAGTGAGAATTTCTATATGGTATTAGAGCAAAGGTGATCAGAGTTGTGAACAACATATTGAGAAGGGAAAAGTTCGAAGTTTGAAGTTCTTGATTGCAGGTACAAAATCGATTTCTTATCACATCTTAAAGTTCACCAATGGCGTTCAATGGCTTGAGACTCGACTATGCATTGGATGGCAGCTCGAATTATATAGCATGGAAGCGGTATTAGAAGACAATGGTCTGAAGGACTTCATTAATCAAGAAGTCCCGAAGCCAGTAGCAGCTAATGCCCAAGAATTGGCAGAATGGAAGAAGTGTGTGGAGAGAGCAATGAGAATTCTTCTGGAGGGAGTTTGAGACCATATTGTCTCGAGTCTCCATGGGAAGGAGACTCTGTTTTCAATGTGGAAGACATTGAAGGACCTATATCAGAACAACATCGACCAGAGGAAGTTGTCGCTCAAGGACAAGCTTCGGAAAATCAAATATGAAAAGGGTGACACTATTTCTACATACCTGAACAAGCTCACCACCTGCAAAGATGAGCTTGGGAGTGTAGGAGTAACAGCGGCCAATGATGATATGGTGAGCCTTGCTCTCCTTGGTCTTCCAAAGAGCTGGAATAGCTACCAGGACTTAATTAATGGAAGAGAGAAACTACCAGATTGGAAACGATTGTGGTCAGATTTGACGCAGGAGGAGATCACGAGAAGCACCAGAGATGGTTCTTCATCTAAACATGATGATGAAGAAAATCTAGCCTTAGCCAGTAAGGCAAGGAAAGGGAAACAGAAGGCTTCCCATTCCAAATCGAGTTCTTCCCATGGAGGGAAGAAGATTGACAAATCTAAAGTGAAATGATTTAATTGTCATGAGGTGGGTCATTATACAACTAATCGTCCATTGAAGAAATCCAAGAAGGGATCCTCGAAAGGATTAGAAGGTGAGGCACTGGCCTTTCAGTTCAAATTGGATTTTACCCTCATCGCATGCATCGTTTCATTGATGGTGGGTTGTGTTTGGTACCTGGACAGTGGAGCCTCATTCCACATGACCGACGATAAGAGTTTATTCAGTACTTTGGAGGAGAAGGACCTTCAGATGCGCATAGAGATGGGCGATGATAGAAAGTACTGTGTTTCAGGTGAAGGTACAGTTATGTTTCAGAGGGAACATGGGGCTCCTCTCACCCTGACTGATGTAAAGTATGTGCCTGGATTGAAGAAGAATTTGGTATCGGTCGCGATGTTGGAAGACAAAGGCTATGATGTAGTCTTTACTAAAGGAAAGGTGTTCCTGAGACACATAGCCACGAGTCAGACCAAGAGGATTGGGATTCGAGTGAAGAATCTATACAAGCTAGAGGTAGATGATTGTGCTGAATTGAGTTCCAAAGAAGAATTGGTGCAAAGCCAAGATATTGACGAGTTATGGCATAGGTGGTTGGGCTAGTTGCATCATGGGGCCTAGAAGATAACGCAGCAGATTTCTACCGGACTTCCCAAAGGTAAACTTAAGCAAGTAGACACATGCAAAGGTTGTACCTTGGGAAAGTACGCCAAGTCTTCCTTTCAAGATCGAGACAATCGACCTGAAGCAATCTTGGAGTGAGTTTATACAGATGTGTGTGGACCATTCTCAACAACCTCCACCTCGAAACAAAGGTATTATGTGATTTTTATTGATGATTTTTCTCGTAAATGTTGGATCTATTTCATGCAGAAGAAGGATCAAACCTTCTCAAAGTTTTGTGAGTTCAAAGCTTTGGTTGAGAAAGAATCAGGGAAGAAGATCAAGGCCTTGAGAAGCAGCAATGGTAGAGAGTATGTCTCTTAAGAGTTTAAGGACTTCTGTGTAGCGGGAGGAATTAAACGGGAGTTAACGACACCTCATAACCCACAGTGGAATGGGGTGGCCGAGAGGAAGAACACAACAATTGTGGGGGCAACTTGGGCGACGCTGCATGACCAAGGCCTACCACTTCATTTGTGAGCTGAGGCATGCAACACAACGGTTTATTTGCAGAATAGAAGCCCGCATTGCATACTTGGGATGAAGACACCAGAGGAAGCTTTCTTCGGGAAGAGATCAGATGTGGGTCACTTCAGGATCTTTGGCTCATCGGTATATTGCCATGTGACCAAGGACGCCTGGAAGAAACTTAAGCCGACAACTGAGTTGGGGATACTTGTGGGGTACACTGATACACCCCACAACTATCGGGTGTATATGCCTACCAGTTGGAAGATAGTGGTTCGCAGAGATCTTAAGTTTGATGAGCAAAAGGCCATGCAAGTTTCCCTTGAGAGGGAGCTCCAACGACAGGCCGTGGAGGAACTTTTGATTCCTAAGGAGGAGGAGCCTCAGACTGATGCGGAGCAGCCGCATGCAAAGGTTTTAGGAGTGGAGACATCCACTCAAGCAGAGTCTTCCAGAGATGGGCGGAAGCGCACGAGAGAAGCTAATAGATTGTTATCAGATGCGAGAGAGAATGTGGGAGAACCATCTTCTTAACGTAGACAGAGGAGTTCACTTGATAGGTACACTGGATACATGGCCCTTGTTGGGGAATGTGTTGAGACCGAGCCATCTTCCTTTGAGGAAGCAGTGCAGTAACTGATTTGGGTTGATGCTATGGTGGAGGAGTATGACTCCATAGTTCGGAACAATGTTTGGGATGTGGTTCTGTTGATGCCTCGAAAATCGCTGCAACAACAATGGGGGATAACCACCCGGTCCAGACCTTAAAGCAACTCATTTTCCGTTTGGTGTGGTGGCTCTGACTGGTTTAACTAGGTCCAGTTACCTTCTCCCTATCACTATTGGTTTATGATGTATCTTTAACTACCAATAGACAGGGATATCAGATCACTTCTTCTTGCTGATCGGGCAAGAGAATGACCCTTAAGCTGATCTGGGATCAGCTAAGCCACAACTAAAGTTTTGCCTATTCAAGAAGAGGACTTAAAAGAATATAGAAATCACTCTAAATGCAAGTTTATTCCATAATGCAAGCAAAAGAAACTAATCTAAATTCTATCTTAATTAGGCAGATATAGATCCAACCCAACTAAGAGCAAGATAATTAAATTATTGGGATTTAAACATGTTTTGTTTATAATGAATATCAAGTTAATGAAGTAGTTCAATTAACTAACATTATGGATACCAAAACACATCCTATTGAGACCTATCAACTGAAATAATAAACCAACAACATTCCCGGAAGTAGTTCACAAAAATGATATTGATTATCATATCAGTAAATCCAATAATTAAACAATAATATGTGGAAATAGTTCACAACACATTACCATTCAATAAATCAGTTTTATAAGACAGATTCTGAGTAAATAGTTACTCAGAAATCAGATTTTAATTCATAAGAACAGAGATACCTAATAACAATATTGAGACAAATTACCCATATTGACAATAGTGCACAAACATGAATAAAATGAGACATTTCTGTTACCATAAAAATGAAACTGATATTTGAAACAGTAGTATTAGAAATACCAATTTATTGCATTCATTTCTCTGTCCTTGGTCTCCAACAGCTCTTTACATTGCTTGAACTTCTACTTTCAAAGCTAAAGCCACAATAGTGCAAACTTTTCCCTTCATGCATAATTCAAGATACAAAGGGAATATCCTCAATAATCCCGAGATCTGAGATTTTCTCTACTCCCTCCTACAACTCTAAATTCCTATTACAGTAGTGCTCTCAGAAGTCTAAAATTGCAGAGGAGAGTAGCCCCCTATTACATTCAACAATCTATTATTTATACCATTTGTGAAGGAATTCTTGAGAGGAAAGTTTGTTGAAGAGAAATCTGCCCAATCTAATTTTATTTGCTCAAAATTCCAATCTTTAATTGCTAGAGCTTTCTCATTGATTGAGATCATTTTCTCCATATTTCTTCTACTGTTTTCCTGCAAAAAGAAATCAAAATGAATTAAGATGCAACAATAAAATCAAAATATCATTTCTGGCAATTAAAATAAATCCAATTAAATTCAATTAAATAAATAATTGTAAATAAAATGAAAGCTTTCTATTGATGCATGGGATGGTTTGATTGGCTAAGGATATTATTGACGAATGGATTTGCATTGAGAAGAGGCCTGGACAAATGAAAATGCAGAAAATAAAACTTAGAAAATTGATTTTGTTCTAGAAATTCGTAGCTTGATCTTTTGCTTGATTTTTTACCCAATAAATGACCAAATGTGATAGTGAAACCTCCTCAGAAATATTCTCCTTGATTTTATCTTTCCAATGAGTCGTCCTGGGTCTCATTTGGCCAAGTAAAACTCAATCTATGGGCCTCCAAAGTTGGTGAGTCAATTTTGGCACAATTCTAGAATTTCTGTTGTTAGGCTAAAAATCAGAGTTTTTAATTAAAAATCTAATCCTAAATTAGTCTCTAATTAATTTTTAATTTAATTGTTAATTATGAACTAAACTAATTAATTAATCTAACTAATTGATATATAATTAATTATTTACAAACTAATTAATATGGATCTAAATAATATTTAAATTTTAAATATATATATTTTTCTATGCAAAGACTAAGCTATATTATATTAAAAAAGAGAAAATATGTACAAGAGGGCGAAACCTCTGAGAGTGCCATTGAATCCTGCAACTCTCTATCAAGCTAGCATCAAAAGTATCAATTCCACTGAGGCGTATGCCCC
Organism: Pinus taeda; assembly: GCA_000404065.3. Lineage (NCBI taxonomy): Eukaryota > Viridiplantae > Streptophyta > Pinopsida > Pinales > Pinaceae > Pinus > Pinus taeda. Next base: position 42,383 of record APFE031067925.1, on the reverse strand, counting down.
TTACAAAGGATGAGTTACAGAGTGGAGAATTCATATTCAAAATGAGTCATTACAAAAACAGAATTGCCTGAATGCTGAATACTGGAAAGTTGTTTGCTGAAGGGGCTTCTGCTACCAGGACTCCGCGTCCAGAACCAAGCCTGCCGGCACCGAAACCCACCTAAACCGCGACCAACCGAACACACACCATCAACCGAGCACACACCATCAACCGTAACCGCGACCAACCGAACACACACCATCAACCGTAACCGCGACCAAACGAGCCAGTGATTGGACATTTCCAAAAACGCAACCACCAAAACCGAACAGACATTCCAGAAAATGACGAAAATACCTCCAAAAAAGAGCAGGAGAAGACCGCTTACTTGACATTATCCGGGCTTTGCACTTTGAACTCGTCCAGAGGCTCCCAAGAAATCTCCATACCCTCCGGAACATCTTCCAATTTCATGCCTGGCAGCAGTTTTGGGTACAGAGTGTTGGCGTAGTAGAAGTCCGGCATCTTGGGCGTGCCTTGTCGTTGTGGCGAGGTTGGGTTGGATTCTGCCCGTTCCTGAGGAGTTATTGCCTGTTCTTGAACCAATTCAGGCCCTTTCGAATCCAACATGCTCCCAAGTTCCGCCAGAACCTCAGCTTGTTCCTCTGTGGGTGCTGGAGAGCTCTCATCTACCAATTTACTTTGCGAAGATGGGGAGTATGAACTATCCTTCCTCCCCCAGCTTGGCGAGGAATTATTGGAGTTCCCTGGCGATTGTTCCTCCGAAGTTCCTTCCTCCGCATCTTCCTCCTCAAATATGACTGTAATTAAAGCCGAAATGACAGGCTTGTTGGTTCTACGACGGTAATGAAACCTGGCCGACTGAACCGTGTTACTTATGGAGTGCCCCGAATCCCCTGTTCTGTTCGAGGACGGAGAAGCACAGGTTAGAGGAGAGACTCTCCGGGGACTGCGACTTCCTCGCCCTCCAGCATCGCTTCTTTGGCCATGATGGCGCCCCCGTCGTGGAGTGGCTCTGTACCGAGGAGCCATAATAATTGTCTTGAGAGCAGCTCGTAAATTAGCGGACGAAGGATGCCCAAATACTAAATTCAACCCTGTTGGCCTCTGGAACACGCACCAGGCCAGAAGCCCAATGTCACTGCCGCGAAGAGGCACACCTGAATGCGTCCCCTTGCCAAATCTTTCACCCAGTTGCAGAGGGGCTGAGAACAGAGGCAACTGACTGGGGGCGGGCCTAAACAATAACCTTTCCCTCTCACCAAGCGGCTTAAACTGAACCGAGTTGAATGTCTGCATTTCATCCTCCGCCATCCTGATATTCCTCCTGCTCATTTCTTGAACCAGACGCTGCATTGAAGGGCCTTGAATGCTCTTCACTCCTGGCGGCCAACAATGAATGCGACTCATGGTAAATGCTACTCCCGGGATTGAAACAGTTGCCCGCCGTCCTCTCCGCGTGGCAGTCTGTTATCCCTATTAATGGCTCGACGGACACCCGCATCCGGGTTTAAATTAATTAAATATTACATATTATTAATTAATTTAATTAATATAATATATTATTTATAAACTATTAATATATAAACTAATATTAAAAAAAAAAATAAATATACACTAACCTCCATTACCTTTATTTGCTCCATTGTTTTAACTCATTTCGAATGAGTTTGAAAATAAAATATAACATAATCCTTATAATGAGATTTAGTTAATGCTCCTTTGCCCAATGCTTATCGGCGATCGGTGGAGGGGTATCGGAGATCGGGGTATGGAGATATCGGGGTTTCAAATGATATGTGCCGATTAAAACCTTGGATCCGATCCCCCGATGCGATCAAAATTTTTTTGATATATATCTTTATTATACATTTTATGTTTTAAATTTTGATAATTAAATTATTATATTTAAAATTTAATACTTAACAACAATTTTTCATTTTGGTTTCTATTTATGAATTTAAACTACAACTACTTTAATGAAAATAAATGAAAAATAAACTACAGCCACTTCGAATTTTTGGGTTTTCGAGATTGATAATCAATTTGGGAAATTTGAGCAAATTACTACAATCCCGATAATTCATGATTTGGCTGAAAAATAAAAATGGAAAAATGTTAGTAAAAACTTGCTACGAGTTAATATTTAAAATGAATGCGTTATTGAACTAATTTATTTACAAAATGCAATATTGTACATTTTATGCATTTTTAACCCAGGCTACATAAATGATCAAAGTTTCAAAGGAGTGTCATTTTCAAACCAGTTGACTAAATGAGGCGAAACAAACGTCAATGGTAAGCTTATAAAAAATCGTTTCTAAGAAAGCAATCAAAACAAGAATCCAAAGAAAATGAAAAATTAACGAAAGCGTAGGGTAATCAACTAAATAAAAATCCAAAAAGGTGTTTAGCCAAAATTTTTATAGAAAGGGTCCCCATTATTTGAGTTGAGCAAATCAATAATGGGGGGTTGTGCTTTCACCACAACAGGTTCCAAGACCGAAAACAAGTCAGTCGTGAGTTCCCGTTGGCTTTACAAGGTAAAGCAAGTTGTTGATAGTAGTGTGGAGAAACATAAGGTAAGATTTGTTGCCCATGGTTTCTCATAGGTCAAGGGGATCAATTATGATGAGACTTTTTCTCCTGTAGCAAGGTACTCATCTATCAGATCGATGTTGGCATTATTAGCACAAATGGGTTGGAAGATCCATCAAATGGATGTGAAGACTGCATTCCTCAATGGCAAGATTGAGGAAGAGGTGTACATAGAGCAGTCAGAAGGTTTTGAGACCTTCAATCGTGAGTCGCATGTGTGCCGAATCAAGAGAGCCTTGTACGGGCCGAAGCAAGCACCTCGTGCTTGGTACACCAAGATTGACAACTACTTCACCGGGTTGGGCTTCACAAAGAGTGAAGCGGATGCAAACTTGTACCACATCATGGTGGAAGGTAAGTAGTTGATCATTGTTCTTTATGTTGATGATCTGATATTGATAGGTGATTATCAGTTGATCATGTCTTACAAGGAGGACCTTGCAAGAAAGTTCGAGATGAAGGACATGGGTCTCATCACTACTTTCTAGGCATGGTGTGGTTGAAGGATGGGGAAGTGTTTGTGTCTTAAGGCAAGTATGCCAATGAGATACTCAGGAGATTCCACATGGAGAAGTGCAAGCCCACGCAGACTCCTCTAGTAGGTAACTGGAGGAAGGAGGATGCTACTTCAGGAGAAGTCGTAGAAGCTGTTGTGTATCGACAGCTTGTGGTACCTCATAGGCACATCTCAGTATGGATTGTGGTACAGACGGTCAGAGGGAGTGAAGCTATAGGGCTTCACATAAGCAAATTGGGCAAGGAGTCCATCAAATCGGAAGAGCACATCAGGAGGAATTTTCAACCTTGGTTTAGCTGCTGTTTCTTAGTACAGCAAGAAACAAAGGTCAGTTTCACTCAGCTCAACAGAGGCTGAATACATGGCTGCAAGTGAGGCAACAATACATGGTTGCAAGTGAGGCAACATGTGAGGCCATTTGGATGCGGAAAATTCTAGTTGGTTTGTTTGATCAGAGGATGGATCTAACTGTGATCTATTGTGATAATCAGAGTTGTATCAAACTCTCAGAGAATCCAATATTTCATGGCAAGTCCAAGCATATCGACATTCGATATCATCATTTCAGAGACTCTGTGGCGAGGAGGATCATGTTGTTGAGTATATTTCGACCGAGGAGCAAGATGCTGACATTTTGACTAAGGCATTGTCAAAGTGTAAATTCGAGTTCCATAGAGACAGGATCAGGGTGGCAGATAATCCCTTTCTTGTTGAGAGGGAGTGTTGAAAATAGCAACAAGAA
>APFE031067925.1:15006-36997 GCA_000404065.3 Pinus taeda | reverse complement strand
TAAGATATCTAAAAAGAATTGAGCGAATGAGAATAGGTAGATGGCCTAATGTTATTTTCAATGAAGACATGAGTGAAAGAAAGAAAACATGGATGAAATAAAACTACACATGGATGCAAAAATGAAATATCTACCTCAATCACTGTCCCACAAATAGCAAGGAGCTAAAGGATTTCGTTGTGGAAAAGTTTAGTAGAAATGTATGGGGAAAAGAGTTGGGTAGAAAGAAGAAATATTACAATGAAGAATTCAACCCTACGTGTGATTTACAACAAAAAGAGTTCATTGGAGCTAGTATTTCGTGGAAGACAAATGACCAACTCACATGAAAGAAAACATGGATGAAATAAAACTACACATGGATGCAAAAATGAAATATCTACCTCAATCACTGTCCCACAAATAGCAAGGAGCTAAAGGATTTCGTTGTGGAAAAGTTTAGTAGAAATGTATGGGGAAAAGAGTTGGGTAGAAAGAAGAAATATTACAATGAAGAATTCAACCCTACGTGTGATTTACAACAAAAAGAGTTCATTGGAGCTAGTATTTCGTGGAAGACAAATGACCAACTCACATGAAAGAAAACATGGATGAAATAAAACTACACATGGATGCAAAAATGAAATATCTACCTCAATCACTGTCCCACAAATAACAAGGAGCTAAATGATTTTGTTATGGAGAAGTTTAGTAGAAATGTATGGGGAAAAGAGTTGGGTAGAAAGAAGAAATATTACATTGAGGAATTCTACCTCAATCACTGTCCCACAAATAGCAAGGAGCTAAAGGATTTTGTTATGGAGAAGTTTAGTAGAAATGTATGGGGAAAAGTGTTGGTTAGAAAGAAGAAATATTACATTGAGGAATTCAACCCTACGTGTGATTTACAACAAAAAGAGTTCATTGGAGCTAGTATTTCGTGGAAGACAAATGACCAACTCACATCAACTTCGTGTGAAACAAGATGGTGGAAAAGGCCTAAAGAAATTTGGGAAGAACGGGTGTGTACCTTTTTCACGTCTGAATCGGAAAAACATTTCATTTTAGAATGTGATGCATTCAAAGACATCAGAAAAAGTTATGAGAACACATTCAATTTCTTGACCTTAACATTTTTAACAACGAAATTGTTGGAAAATTAAGCCACTGCATCATCAATTTGAATCCGAAAAAAATTAAATTGCAAAAAACTAACAATCTCATAAACTATTTTTAGTGAAATAAACCTTAAAATATAATTTCATTTGGTATAATCACATTTAGTTACCATCAACTACCACTGTATAAACCGTTAGTGAAAATGTTATTATAATATAATAATTTTTCATAATACAGAAAAGGAGATATTATTTATAATATCAAAAGATTTCATAAAACATAAAAGCAGATACAGAGGCGGGGATTTAACTTAATATAGAAACAGATCAGAAGATCACAGGTTTACAGGCTTTCAAGGAGCTTTGTTGTTTACAGGTGAAGTAACGGCCTGTGAGCATCTCTCATCATCTACTGTGATGATAGTATTCTCATTATCATTAAGACGACGGAGAGAATCCATTGACAAAAGTAGAAGACAATGGAGGTTGTGACCAACGGCATGCAGTTGCAGGCACAGGTGCAGCAGCATCATCACCACCACCACATGCTTCTGTCAAGTGACATTAACGGCGAAGATCATGAGATAAAGACTACACCCAAGAAGAGGGCGGAGGTATGGGGGCATGACGAGATTCGAGCTCTGATTGCTCTGAGAAGAGAGATTGATGGTCTTTTCAACACCTCCAAATCTAACAAGCATTTGTGGGACAAGATTTCTCTCAGAATGAGAGAGCGGGGATTCGACAGGTCTCCTACAATGTGCACAGACAAATGGCGAAACCTCCTCAAGGAATACAAGAAGGCCAAGCACCACCATGACAGCCACGATGGATCCGCCAAGATGTCTTGCTACAAGGACCTGGAAGAATTGCTTAGAGAACGGGCCAAGGCTGCTCCTTATAGAAGCCCCAATAAGGTCGCTGACCTTGACTCTTATCCTCATTTCTCCCCCAAGGGTATGTATCCTCTTCACTTCCCTGCTTCCTTCATATATTTTCAAATTAATCAACCCCATCCATTGTTGTGTGTGAACTCTTTTCCTTTTTTTTTTTCCGAGGCGCGAGGAATTTTCACGTGCTTCAATAATTAAATATATGAAATGCATTTCTTCTGAATCAGTGTTCAAACTTGCAACCAGAGGTTTGCTCTTTGTTTATTGACTTTAGTGAACATTTGGTTTGGGCTTGAGTGAACAAGTTTTGTTCCTTCTAGAAATGGTAATTTGAACGATCCATTTCTTTGTATAGTAATGTTATGTGCCTAACCAATAGAGGTTGTCAGCTGTGAAAATGATTAATTTACCCTTTAAATCTCATCACCAAGTCTCTTTATCTTATATGCATCTTGTGAATTAAGAACCCAAAATAGCCATTAATGGATTCTTTTTAGGTCTATATATCATCGCATGGAGAAAAATGAGGTGTATTTTATAGTTCAGAGTGGAGTGCATGAGGTGTGTAATACTTATAAATCAAATTGGAGAAAAATAAAATTAATAATTAAAAAATAATTAAACATCAATATACACTCATCTTAATTTCAAATCTTTTAAGCATTAAGATATTCAGTTGTCCATTTTCTTTTTTGATCCCTTTCCTTGTTTAATAGATATATGATTTTGTGTGTGAAAAAAGATCCCTCTCCTTGTTTAATAGATCTATGATGATGTGTGTGAATCAAATCTTAATAAATATACCTTGCCTGTGCCTTTGGAACAGTAACTTATCTATGAATAAAGAAGGTTTGTACAATCGTCCTTAGCTCTCTGTCATTCTTATATGGAAGAAGAGGAATAACCTGCATAGACTTAATTAGACATTGATCTCATATCTATTATTTAAAGACATGTCTTTTAAAAAAAGGAAATGACTATATATTGGATAAGGCCCATTGATACTACAGTAAAAGTGGTGTAAATAACATCCAACATATAACATGTGAACTGTGGAAAGAGCTACTGAAAAGGTATTGGGAGAAGTCCGTTGTATTAGAGTAGTTATCTGTTTTATTATGTCAGTGACCGTCATATTCCCATTATCAACCCTAGGGCCACTTTCCAGTGGTAGGAGGTAAATTAAGAGGCTTGCCTTACCCTGTTTTTTCAGTTGATCAGTTCAAACTTCATCCATCTGTTTTCCTTATGCTTTAAGGGTAGTTGAATCTTTTAGATTGCAAATAACATCAAACTTCCTTGCGGTTGCCCTAAAACATTTTTACGACTTGTTTTTCACCATCTTCTGTGGGGTAAACTTTAGATGTACAGAGTAACAATAGCAATTGTGAGGCATGGGTATTTTCTGAAGCACTATCTTGACATGGGCTTTTGATTCTTGTCATTGTAAGGGGTTTAGCAGACTCTCAATTTCGGGTTTCCATGATTTTTGCTAGTGGCTACTGGATTCATTTTAGTTTATTAGATTTTATATTTTTGAATATAGAATGGGTTAAGTGCAGAAAATAAATTCTTACAACTAAAGAGGTAGAATTAAAGAGCTGGAAACAGAAAAATCTGCACATGCTTTAGATAGAGGAGGAAACATATACAACAAAAACCTACATCATTTAGCAGATTCAAAAGAATGAATTTAAGTCAGCATGATCACGACTGCTGATATCTTATCTCAAATCTATTTCCAGAATCGCATTCAGATATCCATGAGCAAAAACACCATGAAAACATTCATGGGAATATACTCACAAATAAACCATGGCAAGAAAATTTAAGACACAACATCCATCCACAAAATTCACCATAGCTTTATTAAAGCATAGTTAAATTTCCTCAGGATTTGGATAGATGTCTAAGAGCCCTCTTTTTGACTCTTATCCCTATATTTATACAAACAAAACGGGAGTAATAGTCTACCCAAGTGAATTTTCATATTTTCGACTATTCAACTCTCATTGGTGATTTACATATTCTTCTAACACTGAAAATACATTATTCAGCTCAAAACTTCTAGGAACTACCAGATTCTTTTGGACTGACCAAATGTCACACACAAAGTGTTGAAAATTGTTGAGGGTAGCTTTGACATGAGAGGTGAAACCGGAAAGGATTTGATTACAAATGGCAGTCTTTAATATACTAGTTAAAAACATTTTGATCTACATTCTATATATGTTATTAACTTATTTCCTCTCCGTTGTATGTTCTTTGCTTCAGTGATCCATAAACTGTCGTGAATATTCCACCGGACAATTCGTCACAATAGATCTAACAATAATATATTAAAACTCTGAATTTCTACACTATTACAATTTTATTATTATTATTAAAATTTTAGATTTGTAAATTTAACTGTAATTAGTGGATGCATGCGAATGGAAATTATGCAGAAAAGTAGAGAACGACAAAATAAGCTCACACACACACACATAAGACACAAGATATGCTCTGGGAAACCCTTTTGGGGGAAAACCTAGCTGGAAGGTGAGGTTGCTTCGCTCTCTTTCTCTGTCTGGAAATATGGCTGCAGGTACAAAGAAGTAATACTTGTGGCCCGTGGGTTGCTACAGTGCACAGATCTTCTCTGTGTGCTCTACCTCCTATCTCTCTTGGCTACCTTTGCTCAACTATGGAACAAAATGCTCTCGAGAGAATGGAATGCCTCTTCCTTTTAGTGGCTTATTTATAACACAACTCGATAGCCTACTAGTGGTTAAGTTTGACTACATCAATTCTTAACTAGAGTTACAATATATACTCTTCTAGAGTCTTTTACATCAAAAACATGTTGCTAGCCCCTTTTCCATGAATAATGGGGGCTGACACGATATCCTCCCAAATTATAAGTGTGAAAATACGAAGGTCAACTTCTGAGTGGCATAACTTTTGTATACGGACTTCGATTGACGCGCTTCTTGTGCCATTGGAAATATCTCTGTGTGTAGAACAACATGAGAATGTGCTACTATGAGCGGCAAAGTTTTACCCCCAAAAAATGTCGTTTGACGCCTCAAAACGCTCCTAGAAGGTTTCAGACCCCGTTTTGCCAAGCTCGATCTTGCCAGTAAAAATGGTCCTGTGACCTGATTCCTCCACTTTTCCACTCCGAATGCATCGAGATGGATGACAAACAATATAATGATCCAATCTGGATCACACCTCCCCATTTTGGGAGGCTTTTGGTCCCTAAAAGCTTTTACTGAATGAGGAGGAAATTTTTCCTCCACCTTCTCTTTGGTGTACTATTTAGCTTTGCCTAGAAGTTGTCCCTTCAACTCAATCTGCCAAAGGTCATGCTGACCCTGTCTTGTAGTTCTAGACCTCTTCTGCAAAATTGTATCTTCTGTCAACTCTGCTTGAGCATCTATTGCCAAATTTTCCATAGAAGGTAGGACCTGTTCCTCTTCCTGATCTAACATAGATGGCTCATAGAGTTTCAAACTCTCTACATTCACAACTGAGTAAATGTGGGCATATATGGTGGTAAACTGAGTCGCTAGGCATTATCACCCACCTTTTCCAGTGTCTCAAAGAGACCATACCTCAAAGCCTTGATTTTCTTACTAGGCCCTTGCAGCCTCTCTTTGTTCAACTGTAGCCATACCTTGTCTCCCACCTTGAACGATTTCTCTGTTCTGCGTTGATCATGCATGACCTTATACATCTCCTGTGACTTCTCTAGTGTGTCTTGTACCTGTTGATGGATCTGCCTGATCTTCTCTATAAAATTTTCAGCCCTCAAAGCATCTCCTATAAGATCTTCACTCATTCCTCTTTGCTGCCCATATGCAATATCCAAATGTGAAGGTGTCAAATATCCAAAACAAATCTCAAATGGGGACTTTCCTGTCGAAGTGTCGACTGCTTTGTTATAAGGATGTTGTATATATACCAGATTTTCATCCCAGGTCTTCAGATGCTTTTGGCTGTATCCCCTCAGAAGTTGCACCAAAGTTTTGTTGACTACTTTTGACTATGGATTGGAACATTGTAGATCTCTTCAACGTTGTGTCCATCTTCTCCCACAATGTAGTCCATAATGCACTGAGAAATCTTGTATCCCTGTTTGGAATGATGCTCCTTGGTATCCCAAGGTGCACACAGACCTGTCCAAAGAACAAGTTTGTTAGTTCTTTTCCGCTAATGGTCTTTTTACAGGGCATCAGAACACACATCTTGCTGAACTTGTCAACTACCACGAACCGGTAGTCATGTCCCTTCCTAGTTGTTGGTAAACCTCCCACAAAGTCCATGGAAATGCTTTCCCAAGGACGAGTAGGTACAAGTAAGGGATGATATAGACCTTGTTTCTTGTTGCTGGCTTGCTGGTACAACAAAGCGTGCATCCTCTTATGAACCTAGCTACTTGCTCTTGCATCTTGGGCCAATACACATATCTCTGCAAGATAACCACAGTCTTCCCTACACCAAAGTGCCCTGCATCCTTGGAAGCCTTAGCCTCTCTAATCAATTATAGTTGCTCACCTTTAGGAACACATAACTTATCCAACTTGTAGAGTAACCCATCCTGGAGATGGTAGTCAACGGTGTTGTCACCATCGTGCACATGATTTCGACTCTGCAGCTGCTGATACACCTCTTTGAAGTCCTTATCCTCTAAATATGCCTCTTTGTATGCATAATGGGTGAATGGTTCTAGGTGCATAAGAGTCCCTAAAGCTATGATCTTCGATGTGGGTGATCCAGATTAGATCATTATATTGTTTTTCATCCATCTCGATGCATTAAGAGTGGAAAAAGTGAAGGAATCAGCGCACGAGACCGTTTTTACCGCCGGACTCAGTTTGGCAAAACAGGGTCTGAAATCTTCTGGGAGCGTTTTGAGGCATCAAACGACGTTTTTTGGGGGTAAAAATTGTTGCTTTAGCACAATATCTTTTTATGCTATTCTACACACAAATATCTTTCCAACGACGCAAGAAACACGCCAATCGGAGTCTGTATGCAAAAGTTATGCCACTCATAAGTTGACCTCATTGTTTTAAAAAACGGTCGAGTCGACTCCAACTCGGCCAAGTTAGACCGAGCCAATGCCTAGCCGGGTTGGCTTGGTGGCTGAAACGGAATGGCTGGCTGAGTTGGCTCGGTGACTGAAACGGAATGGCTGGCCGGGTAACAACTCGGTCGACTTGGTAATGACTCGGCCGACTCGGCTCTTTGACAAAAATCCTGAAGCACATTTGTCAAAAGTTGTTCCGCCTCCTACCTATCAATGGTTGGGTTGTTATTTATTGCATATTTATAGCCCTAAAGTAATCTATCACTGTGAGAAAGTTTTGAAAATTACAAGGCCGAAGTATGGTTATCCTAGTGGCATGAATTAGAAAACTGAAACAATGCATTGAGCCATACAATGTTTTTAAAAAGGCAAACGTTCTGGCAATGGACTAATAAATACATATTTACCTCTGATTGTTCTGGAGCTTGTACTACCAACAAGCCTAACAATAGGAAACAATGTTTATATCATCCCTTACCTGCACCTACTCGTCCTTGGGAAAACAATTCCATGGAATTTGTGGGAGGTTTACCAACGACTAGGAAGGGACATTACTACCTATTCATGGTAGTTGAAGGGTTCAGCAAGATGCGTGTTTTGATGCCCTATAAAATGACCATCAACAGACAAGAAGCAACAAACTTGTTCTTTGTACGGGTCTGGTGCACTTTGGGATACCAAGGAGCATCATTTCAAATAGGGATACAAGATTTCTCAGTGCATTCTGGACTACATTGTGGGAGAAGATGGATACAAAGTTGAAGAGATCTACAACATTCCATCCACAGACAAATGGGCAGATAGAAGTAGTCAACACAACTTTGGTGCAACTTCTAAGGGGATACAACCAAAAGCATTCAAAGACTAGGGATGAAAATCTGGTAAATATACAACATTCGTACAACAGAGCAACCAACACTTCTATAGGATAGTCCCCATTTGAGAATTGTTTTGGATATTTGCCACCTTCACCTTTGGATATTGCATATGGGCAACAAGGAGAAGTGAGGGAAAATCTTACAGGAGATGCTTTGAGGGCTGAAAAATTTATCGAAAAGATCAGGCAAATCCATCTATAGGTACAAGGCGCACTGTAGAAGTCACAGGAGATGTATAAGGCCAGGCATGATCAACATAGAACTGAGAAAGCATTCAAGGTGGGAGACAGAGTATGGCTACAGTTGAACAACGAGAGGCTGTAGGGGTCTGGTAAGAAAATCAAGGCTTTGAGGTATGGTCCCTTTGAGATACTGGAAAAAGTGGGTGATAATGCCTATCGACTCAGTTTACCACCATATATGTGCTTTTACTCAATTGTGAATGTAGAGAATTTGAAACTCTATGAGCCTTCCATGCTAGATCAGGAAGAGGAACAAGTTCTGCCTTTTGTGGAGTATTTGGCACCAGGTGCTCAGGCAAGGTTGAAAAAAGATACAGTTTTGCAGAAGAGGTCCACAGCTACAAGACAATGGCAACATGACCTTTGGCAGATTAGGATGAAGGGATAACTTCTAGGCAAAGCTAAATGGTAAACCAGAGAGAAGGTGGAGGAAAAGTTTCCTCACCTCATTTAGTAGAAGCTTTTGGGAACCAAAAGCCTCCGAAAATGGGGAGGTGTGATCCAGATTGGATCATTATATTGTTTGTCATCCATCTCAATGCATTTAGAGTGGAAAAAGTGGAGGAATCAGCTCACAGGACCGTTTTTACCGGCGGGAACCAGTTTGGTAAAACGGGGTTTGAAACCTTCTAGGAGTGTTTTGAGGCATCAAACGATAATAATTATCGTCACAATAGACCTGATAATAATATATAAAAATTTTGAATTTCTACGCTATTACAATTTTTTATTATTAAAACTCTAGATCTATAAATTTAACTGTAATTAGTGCATGCATGCGAATGGAAATTATGCAGAAAAGTAGAGAATGAGAAAATAAGCTCACACACACACATAAGACACAAGATATGCTTTGGAAGGAGAGGTAGCTTCGCTCTCTTTCTCTGTTTGGAAATATGGTTGCAGGTACAAAGAAATAATGCATGTGGCCCATGGGCTGCTACAGTGCAAAAATCCTTTGTGTGTGCTCTACCTCCTATCTCTCCTGGCTATCTTTGCTGAGCTATGGAACAAAATGCTCTCGAAAGAATGAAATGCCTCTTCCTCCTACTGGCCCGGTTGTAACATAGCCCGATAGCCTACTATTAGTTAAGTTTGACTACATCAAATCTTAACTAGAGTTACAATAGAGACTCTTCTAGAGTCTTTTACATCACAAACGCGTGACTAGCTCCTTTTCCATGAATAATGGGGGCTAACGTGACATCCTCCCAAATTATAGTGTGAAAAGAGGAAGGTCAACTTCTGAGTGGCATAACTTTTGGATACAGACTTTGATTGATGCGCTTCTTGCGCCGTTGGAAAGATCTCTTTGTGTAGAACCCTCAAAAAATGTCGTTTGATGCCTCCAAACACTCTTGAAATGTTTTAGACCCTGTTGGAAAGATCTCTATGTGTAGAACCCCCAGAAAATAGTTCCATGAGCTGATTCCTCCACTTTTTCCACTTTGAATTCATCGAGATGGATGACAAACAATAAAATAACCCAATTCGAATCATTCAGTGATCAAGTCCTGAAGGCATCTAAAGACTCCCTGTGCTTGGAAGGTAGGCAAGTTACATGATTCTATTGCTTACGAGGCATCGATAAGGCATTCTTTGATGTCTGTAACAAATCTTGGAGAGATCCTATGGCCTTCTTCATACTTTTCCCGGTATGATGGATGTTAGATTCAAATTGATTGATCTCCTTGTAGATTAAGTGTGCATGTTTGCTGATTTGGATTAAAAATCTCGATGCCACATGATAATTTTGTTCAAGTAGTCATACTTCTTGGACATGTCTCTATATTTCTAGTTTAGCTATTCCACTACTATCACGGTTTCATCAAGAATTTCATTTACTTTGAAGACCAACTTAAAATTAATTTGATGGTAAGACATGGTCAGCAAGTCTTAAAACACTAGTTTGGAATTCTTTTAGCTAGTGTTGAGACGATTTATGATATTCAACTTGTTTTTTTAGTTTAGATATGTTTTCATCTCTTGTTGGGTGTCATTCCATGGTTTACATGATCTTGCTTTGGGTGATTTGAGCTATATTGCCATTCCTATCAAGGCCAGTCTTATAGGATTCATCATCTTTACATCAATGACGACTACCTTCATAGTCTCAATCACTACCTCATCCATGTTAGTCTTTTGTTTTTTGTGGGTTTGCTTGTTTGGTACCTTTTTTTTGTCATATTGGAACATTTGCAAAGCTGTTGAAGGGTTGCCTTCGAAAGTTTGAGACATTTCTGTAAGGCACTATTGGAACTATGTTTCTTTAGTTGCCATAGGAAGGGGCCATTTGATCACTACTAGCGAGTGGGTGTTCTAATTGATCTAGATATTTGGCTTGTTTCTTAGTTGTTCGCTGTGTATTATGTGGACTAATCTAGTTTTTGGTTGCCTGGGTTGTTCCTTTTTTGTGTGGTCGAGGTAGTCTTTGACTATAGCATCAACCTTCTCTTTGTCGTTGTCTTTGAGAACTTAGATGTTCTTAACTATTTTTCCTTTGTCATATTGCCGAGTAGAAGGGTACCCTTTGGTTATGGAACTCATACTCTTTGGTACCTATTCCAATGCAGATTCTATTGCTTTCTTCTATGCTTTAAATAAAACTTTCCTCCTTTCCACAACTTACTCATAATTTACATCATTCTTTTTACATTCCTCTTTAGGACATGGTTAATGGGTGTATGGCCAATCTATGACTTGGGAGGTTGCATTAGCTTCCATTATCTCGAAAGGATCATGAATTTTGAATGATTATATTGCAGAATAGTAGCCTTATTGTTTAAGCTAATGGTGATTAGGGAAGGTGGGCAACTCCTTTTTTGCTTCTTCTTCAATGTAGGATTGAAGCCATGTAAGGATCATTGATAAGCTATCTCATTGAGTGCCAACTTACTGTTGAGATTTATAAGGGTTAATAGAAGAATTGATAGAACCAAAGTTCACCCAAATTTTGAAATAGCCT
Organism: Pinus taeda; assembly: GCA_000404065.3. Taxonomy (NCBI): domain Eukaryota; kingdom Viridiplantae; phylum Streptophyta; class Pinopsida; order Pinales; family Pinaceae; genus Pinus; species Pinus taeda. The sequence continues at coordinate 25,845 of APFE031067925.1, read as the reverse complement.
CATCACGAATGTGCTAGAGAGAAATGAGTCTCGTGTGTTAAATACCCAATCCTTGGGATTATGGTGTTGTAAATATTTAATAAAGGAGAAAATGGAGAGTAATATTTGAATAGGAGCAACCATCTAACTCGTGGGAAGATGAAACCAAAGTTCACTTGTGTGTGTGTGTGAGAGAGAGAGAGAGAAAGAGAGAGAGAGAGAGAGAGAGATTCTCTTTAATTTTTTATTTAATGTGTGGTGTTATTCAATGCCTTGACTATTAGTGGTATCAAAGTCTTGGTTTCTTAATTCCATAATTGCTTGGGGTTGTCTGTGAATGTTGACATGGGTCTCAGGTTTATGTTTGAATTCCTTTACTTGCCTTGTCTTGAGTTCACACTGATGCCATGCACCAAATTGGTAGTCAACGAGTCATCATCTTTAGCCAAAATTAGAACTTGCAAGCAAATTTATTTGTCACCTTGCAGAGAAATCGATTTCTTTTGGAGTATTGTTATCATTTTTCGATCCACTGCCATTATAGTGTTTGATTGTTGTTGATTAGGGGATAAAGAATCATACCTTTGCCTGGTCGGAGTTGCTCCACTGACTTATTGTGACCAAGATGACCTAGCAATGTTGGAATTGATGCTCTGGACAATCCTACTGTAGGGCATCGTATTGTAAATGGAGAGGTGCTTTATTTATTGCTGCTCTTTTTGCAATGGCAGGCTTGTTCATTTCATTGTTGGATTCTCCGAGGTGATTTTTGCTTGCACCATTCTTTCCAAAGCCCTAAACCTAATTTCGCATCTAACTTTCTTAACAATTCATTTTCCACATCACATGTCCGACGGTCCTCAATGCATTTCATTTGTTGGTTTCTCAAAGCATTTCATTTGTGAGTCCCTCAAAGCATCAATCTCTTCTTGCTTCCTGATTATATAGAATTGTTGTTTGAGCTTGTTGGTTGAAAACAAAATCTAGAGCTACCATAATGTTTGCTAGAAACAATGTAAACATTATCCTAGAAAGAAAGCTCCCTGTGTCGACTTTGTTCAGCTCATAATATTGAAGAGCAATGTCAAGCATTTTTGCACCTTGTCCTTTTGATATGTATACAAGGGCGCTAGGGTTTGGCTCCTTGTCCTTTTGATCTGTATACAAGGGCGCCAGGGTTTGGTTGATTCATAGCTACAAAGTCATTGTGGCATAGAATGCACTTGCCTGCTGGAGCTTGTCATCACCTCCTTGCCATTTTTATGAGCTCTCCAACCTTAATTTTGAGTTTTGCAACTAAAAATTCAATTGGTAGATGGTCCATTATGGTTTGAATGCCAACAGATGAATTTGAGTGTCTAACATGCTTGGGTTGGTAGATCAACCACAAATAAAAAACATGGATACAAGAAGAAAGGAAATCCCTAAAGAGTAAAGCATAATGTTTCCAGTTGATAATACACCTAGAATTGCACAACAATATCATCTCAAATGTACTTCTTGGGCTATCAACTCAAAAGAAATTTGAGCCTAATTTAATCTTAGCATACAAAATATCTCAATGTACAGAAAATCTCCAACACTTAGAGATTGAGACAAAGTGTTTTGAGGAGCAACTGATGGCAAAAATGCATTCTCTTGTTCTTCTTGTTGGTGTGATGCTTAGTGGAAAAGAGAATTATCTACAATAGTCAAGGAAGATTGAGCATACCTTGATCTTTATTGATCTTTGGGATGACATTTGTGATGGTAATTACTAATATCAAACCTATAGCAAATAAAAAGCTTGTCGTATGGATGAATAAAGAGAAGAAAGCACATGCCTTGATTGTTGCTTCTATAAGTGAAGGGTTGAGTTGTCAAGTTAGATCTGTCAAAGATTCCTGGAGTGCTTGAAGGAATTTGAAAGATCTGTATTATTACATCCATTATTGAAGCTAATTCAATTGTTGATGGAATTCTTCAACCTATAAATGAAGGATAATGATCCCACAAATTTAGCTTATGAAATTAAAGCCATCATGCATGACGTTGATGCTACTAGTGTGAAGATAAACATTGCTTTTAGGGCCTTCATCAAGGTCCTGTGCCCCACATATTCTCACTATCTTGGATTACTTTCAATTTTGACTCTTTGGTGGAGAAAATTGCAAAGCGTGGGAAAGCTTTTAGGATTAAGACAACCCAAATCATAGGAGAGACTACGTGCCTTACTAAAAAGGGGAAGAGTTAATCACATGATTCTTCTAGAGGAGAAGGTAGTAAGAGAGGATGTGGCAAGAAGAATTTTAGAGGTAGGGGAGTGGCACAATCAATGTGAGAGATTTGATATTCACTGTGTTCGTTGTGGTAAGAATGGAAACAAAGCAAAGACATGTAAAATTCCATGGGAAAAGATAAAAAACAAGTAGGACCAAAAGGAAGAAAAAGGCAAAGCTCTTGAATTTATTTGCTCATTTGGTTGTTTCTCACTGTAATAGTGGCACAAAATTGTTCAAAGCTTCATTTGATTCTCGGAGAGATGCATAGTTACTTGACAGTGGTGCTACTTGCCACGTGACATTTTAAAGAGATTTTTTTGAAGAATTGAATGACTTTGTAGAGGGTGCAATGTACTTTGCAAATAGATCCAGTCTCAAACCTGCAAGATTTGGTACCATCAGGATTAGGTTGCCTTGATTCGCAAATTTTCCTTTGCATGATGTTCTTTATCTTCTTGAGTTGCAGAGGGACTTGCTATCTCTTGTGCACATTCGATAGCAAAGCCATTCCATTAAAATTTTTGATGGAAAAATTGAAATGACGTCTGTCTCTCGACATCATGATCATCATGATAGGATGAGAGGATAACAAATTGTTGAAGCTAAAAGGGCCATCTGCATAGGCATAGAGTTTTGTGTGCCTTTCTCACTATGATGAAGTTACATTGTTTTCCAATCTCTTGTGGTATGCTAGATTTGGGTACATCAACTAGTATTTGTATGTTGAAGAAAAATGGTGTTTTTGGTTTGCGTATGCTTTCAAGGAATTTGAAACAATCTGAGGCTTGAATCCTTGGGAAACACAACAAGCAGCATTTTCATGATTCCACTTTGAGAGAATGTTGAGACTAGATCTCAACTTCAATGATGATCAACAATTGAGATTTATCTAATTTACCAATGCAAATAACCTTTGCATTTCAATAGATTAAAGCTCATTATCTGTTAAGGTTAAAGTGTAATTAGCTAACTTCCACATGTCTAGACAATTAGACGTGTGCAGAAGTACCTGCCTGAGTACAAACATCAATACTTGGTCCTTATGAGCTTATTGCTAATGAACCTATTTTGGGTGACATGAATGCAATTTCATGACATTGCTTTCTTTAGTGGTTCGCTTGTTAGGGCTTCCATGACATTTTTGAGCACATATTTGGGTTCCTTGCAGAAAATAGAGTCTAATGAGACTATTTTCATCATGTCAGATTTTACAATTTTTAGTCATGCTATATTTGGTAATGTTCTCTTTGTTCTCTTTATTTTCAATTTTTCCTGCTTTTTGGGTCATGCCTATATGTTAATTTAGTTAACATGTTCTTTGCTTAGGACAATTACTTCAATGTTCCATATTAGCCCATTTACAATACCATTTCATTTCCATTAGCAATAACATAAAGCATTATCACATTGACAGTGACTGAAGAAAGAACATAAACAATAAATGCAGAAGATAAGCCAAGACAAGAGAACACAAGAATTTGGCTCAAGCCAGGGAAAAACACCTGGATGGGGAAAACCCTTGATCAATCCTTCTAATTATAAATATCAAATGTTCAGCAGAGGGAGAGAGTACAATAAGTCAAGGTCAAAATTGACTTGCCAATTTGATGATCCAAAACCACTGTCCAAATGCCAAACAAAAAACCCAATCAAATTTGCAATTTCTGCACTCTGTCAAACTGCCCTAACCAGTGGTCAATGGTGGTAAAAGTAGCTTCAAAAGAGCTTGGTTCTGGTTCAAATAATGCGACCTCCTTTGCTGATTGAAATGAGCCCAAAACAGTCCAATACTGAGCAGTCAAACCTGGTCAACGTGACGAGGAAATCTGCGGTCAAAGGTCTGTAATTAGGGCTGCAGTAAAAGTGCCCAGATTGCTTCGGATTCTGTGCCAAAGGATGTGGCTTGCTAGAACAAAGATTCTTCACCAAACAACGCAGTCAATGCCAAATTCACTCAAGTCAAAGCTAGTCAATGTCCCAGAACAAAATGGAAACTCGGCCAATAAGAAAACAGACTTCCTCCTTCGCACGTGTGAAGAAAAGCTTGTGATCTTGGAGCTGTGCGAACCAATCTGATGAAGAAGAGATAAGAAATGTGTGATATGGATGTGCCAAATGAGGTTGGAGGTCACTTCTATTTATATGAGATGGAGAGGGGTTCAACTTGTCTAAATAACCCCAAGCCGACCTTGACAAATTGCACATGTGTGGGCTTCACTTCAAAAATATATTTCTCCTTATCCGATTTCAGTGATCTTTAGGTCAATCTTGGTCCTCTCGAAAAGAGGAATTATCTCCATCAAATGAGTTGTCCAAAGTGGAATTTGGCTCTAGTTGTATATTTTAACACTCCTTCTCAACAAAGTAGAATTCCACCTGCCAGTATCCATCCATCATGATAATCATGTACTATCTATGCATCTCGTCTCATCTCTACTGAAGATTGATATAGATAATAAGAAGGATTGATCGAGAGTGAGTCACAGGACCTTACCACTCTCTACTGACAAAAGTCAGTCCACATAACCAAGGGGAGAATCCCAATCGGACTTGATCCTGAGTGATCAAGTTGTTGAACATCATGCATCTTAGTCATAGGGAGTACGATAGTACATGATGGGTCCATTTGTAGTGCTATGGTCCCATCCTCTTTTCCCAACTCATTGGCTAGATGAGAGGTACTTCCCATGAGTCCCAGACTACATGGGGGTAGGATGTATGCTGGGGCATCCACAGGAGAAGGTGAACCACTCATCATGCCCATATGCCATAGGAGAAGGTGAACCACTCATCCTATGCATATCTCATCAATTGTAGGGGAAGGTGAACCACTCACCCTACACATGTCAACCACCATAGGGGAAGGTGAACCACTCACCCTATGTGTCATCCACCACTATATATGTATAATCATACTGGGGTATATAGTATATACTCATAGGGGAAGGATGAACCACTCATCCTATAGTCGCACATAGCTCCAAAAAGTATCCCAGGCCCCTAGGAGCTCCCAATTGTTGATTTGGGGTAGCATCGATGTGCTCTAGCCATGAAAATTGGTGGAGAGGCTAAAGCACATGAGATCTCGAAGACCTAGAAATGGTTTGGGGAAATTCTGCTCGGTGAAGGAGATATTAAAATAATTAATATTTTTAATGGAGTTCTTAAGTCTAAACTTAGGAAAATAAAATATTAATGAGTATTAATATAAAACTAGGTTAGAAGGTTCTAAATGACATGGATCAAGCCAAATCTAATCTTAGTCGTTGATTAGAGATGTAATCTTGGCTGTTGAAGACTCAACAGAAAAAGTATAAGAGGAGGCTTGAGGGTCACTTGGAGACACACCAAAGTGATCAGTCATTCGATTTTCTAGAGCGGGGTTTGCTAAGAGAAATCGAATCAATGATCAGTTGCAGCGAGGGGCAGTGAGTACGAGACAGAGAGGCAGAGATAGTGCCGAGAGACCAGTGTAGAACTAGAGAGAAGCAGACGCTGAGCCAGAGGGAGCCACGCAGAGGCAGAAGAGACTGCGTAGAGGCCAGAAGGGCCTACATCGTCCACGCAGAGGCTGCAGGAGTGACGCAAAGGGCCGTAGAGGTTGCGCAGTGCCTTAGAGGGTTGACGCACAGGGTTTCGGGCTGACACAGAGGCCAGGAGCGCTGACGCTGAGCTTCAGATTGTGCTGGAGAGGGTTTCGTGGGGTAGACTTTTTGAATATCTACTTCCGAATAGAGAGGTATTACTGTCAAATTATTTTCTCTGTCGGGTGAGCCAGTTTAGCACCCAGTTGTACTCAGAAAGACTGCATAATAAAATAAACCCTCAGAATTGCTGCACCAGTTTTCCCAAGTTGGGGTTTTCCGGGGACGAGTTGTCCAAAAATAACGATGTCACGTGTGCGTTTGCTATTTCTTTCAGCTGTTGATATGTAGATGGTTGAGACTTGATTGTGTTTATTTCAGTATTTATATGGTTAAATAACTTGTTCGTAATTAACAAGTAGGTCAAATAAACCAGAGAATATAGATAAAATTTCTAACGGGTAATACTTAGAAATTTCAACACCAATGCTCAATGTTCAACAGGGGCCCTCATAGTAGGGTCTTTTCACGACTCCCAGCCTCTCTTTGAAGGAAGATAAACTTGACCTTACCAAGAGGCTTTATGAGGATGTTAGTAACCTGCACATCCATCCTGAAATGATGGATCTTGATTGCTCCCTGTTGTACCATATCCCAAATAAAGTGGTACTTGATGCCAATATGCTTGTAGTGGTCATGGAACACAAGAATCTATGAAAGGTGAATCCCACTCTGATTATCGCAATATACAACAGCGTTTTCCAGTGTGTGCTCAAATGGCTCACTGAAGAGTTTTCTCAACCAAATGGCTCACTAAAGAGTTTCCTCAACAAAATGGCTTCATAATAAGCCATACTTGCTGCTTTATACATTCAACCTTAGCGATGTTGCTAGAGCAACAAACTTCGGTCTTCGATACATCCACGAAATAAAAGTGGATCCCAAGATATATAACACCTAGATGTGCTATTTCCATTTACCACACTTCCAGCCCAACCAACATCGGAAAATCCATGGAATCTTAGATTCCTGGCAGTGTACCTCAAACCATAGTTAATTGTAACAGGGATATCTCAATGAGCACGTATCCAATATATGAGGCTTAACCATAAATTGTCTCAGAGTCTTCGTAGCAACTGATCGAGTGTTTATCAAGAACTGCAGCCCCCCCACAAGTTGTCTATATCCGGATCAACAATTTTTCCATTTTGCCTGACCTTTAAGCCTGGGAAGTAGTGCGTCGGGGCTAGGTCTTTCATCTTGTCTTTAGAAGTCAACTCCCTCTTACAATGATAAATGAGAGGATCATCATGTGTTAGACAGATATCATCAATAGCTGCATTTTCACAAACCAATCATCATAGCTCGACCATAGCTTCCTCTGAACATCGGGAAAGTGATCTTGCCCAAAACATAACCATCGAGCTATCTGCAACATGCTACCTTTCCTATCATTGATCCTTTGGTCCATGTGCCAAGATCATTCAATGATAATTATATAGTTTCCATACAGCTACTTAGGTAACAGAGATATAGCGAATCCTCATCAGAATCAGCTGTCATGTCTTGCCTTCTTCAACGTTCTTTGATATGGTCTTCCTTTTTGTAATAATCATCGAGAAAGAAGAGTCATCAAGCCATTCTGCCAGGGATTCTATAGCTCCCTCTGAAGTCTGAAGTCTTACTTCAGTTGATCATCTAGCCTTCAACAATGTGCTATGCGGAAACTGAATCAACAAACTTCTAGGAAGCATGCTTCAAATCAGAGAAAAAAACTCTGAAGAATCATCATGGCCCTTCTTCAATCAGGGTGAAGAAATCCTCCCATGAGATTATCCAAAACCAACGGCTTTATTTCTTCATTGCTAGATGATTGCTACCAGTCCATTATAAGGAGGTCCTTCTCATCCAGGCATCTGTATCCATACGACCATTCTTCATAAAATCCTGGCTTTACATATTAAAGTGTCCAATGATCCAACCAAAATCAGGGTCCTCTCAGTTCCTTCCTTCTAATGCTTTCTTCAGGAGGCACCTGCAATAAGTACTTTGTCCTTCATGATCATAAGGGCTGCTGCAAGGGCCTGCTCCAAGATGCCATGTACTGCTCTCAAAAGAGAAAACGCCCAAAGTTGCTCACATTGCAACTTTTATCACCATATTCTTTTTGCTTCTTTAAGAGTGAAGGCTTCAAAGCCAAAATCTGTTCATAAAGGTATCGTAATCCTTGTCGATCCTCTGCCATCTTCAAGACTTCCTTCCAACGAGTCTCCAAACAGGGATATCATAGATCTATCCAAATTTTGATAGGACCTACCGATGTAGTCTGCTTCTCCATGTGTTCCTTTAAACAAAATATAGTATGGCTGCTGCTTTTCTTGCTTCAGAACTTCAGGACATAAACAATATGCTACTGCTCTTTTTATTATTGACAGCTTCAGGACACTCGGAGAGATTTTCAATCAAGGAGACTATTCCTTCTCAAGGCTCTTCTTCAAAGAACTTGATGTCCTTTTTATCACTGTATATCAGTTTGTAGTTGTTTCCTTTCTAGAAACAGAGATCCAAGATCTTTGCCAAGATTATCTCTTAACAGTATACCTACTCTGCTACAGGTCTTCAAGATAAATCACTGTATAGAAGATTGCAAGGAGACTGTTTCTTCTCAAAACTGACAGAGGACTAATGTCTTTCTTATCTCTATTACAAAAATTTCAAATACTTCCACTGCTTGATGCCTGTAGCTTTTCCTCAAGAATGATCAATCTGCCTTCTAAAAGATGTTTGACTACAAGATATTCTGAGATACCACTCTTTTGGTTAGGGCTTTTTCCAAACACCAATAATTGTGCTCAGACTTCAAATATATATAGTTCAAAAAACAACACATGTATGCCAAATACTGAGGATGGATTCTTGTCATACAGTCCAGACTTGGAGAAAGTATATGCTCAGACTAAGTGTCACAATATTGGATTCTTAAGTGATTGACAAAGCTTGGATCACATCATTTTAGGACTGTGACTTCCTCCTTCAAAGATGAAGACCTCTGATATATGAGTAATCTCCACAGGTCGGCTTCTAGTCTGACTGTTAAGTCCGCATAGTATAAATATAAACTCCATAACTGTGCTTCCTTCTATCTCAAAAATTTATGTACAGAACTGAAATTCAACAATTTGAATTTTAATACTTGAAGCTATAATCTTCCAAACATAATGATTCTTATAAGATTTGTTCACAAGATCTCATCTTCTACACCTTAGTACAGGATTGCGGAATTTCCTTCAAGTATGATGACTATAGATGAGTGATAAATCAACCAGAAATGCTTGATCTTGATATTAATATGTGCACAGGACCTTGGCTCCTTCATGAAGTTTTAGGCCTCCCAATAAATACTTACGCTTAAAACTAGAGTTTTCCGAATAGGCCTGCAAGACCTCTAATCAACTCAGATAGACTTGCTTTCTTTGCTAATTGAAAGGGCTGCTTCTAAGTTGAACCCCAAACATAATCTTGGTCACCCACAGTGCTCAGAGGTCCAGACATTTTTATTAGTGATTACAGGCCATACAATGGTCTTATCCTCCACAAGTTATGAAACCAACCTCTCGGACCTTGAGAATAGAGACTTTAGGGTCTGAAAGCCTTACGAATTTTATGCACAGCCTTGAAACCTTAACATTGTGATTAGGGCTTGCAATTATGCTTATATTTTGGATTCTTTTCCTTCTAGGAACTCGTTCCTAGGTATGCCAGTCTTTTGATGTGATGAAGCCTTACTTTAGTGATCTTCTTTCCTTGCTAGGACCTACAACATAGTGTTTGCAATAAGAGTTTGCAAATGTGCCCTCATAGTTCAATACTTCAAGTTGTCTTTGTTGATTTCTGGTAGCATCGGATGTGCTCTAAGTCCCAAAATTTGCGGGGAGGCTTAGACACATGCATTCTCCAATACCTAGAAATCTTTTTGGGAAATTCCACCCGAAGATAGTTTATTAAAATAATTAATTATTTTTAATGGGTCCCTAAGTCTAAACTTAGGAAATTAAGATAATTAAAGGGTATTAATCTAACTGTGGGTGAAACTTCTAGAAGAAGACGAGGATCAAGCCAAAATGATCTGAGCCAGTGATTAGGATCTTATTTGGGCCGTTGGTTCTCAACAAAAATTATAAGAGGAGGCTTGAGGGGCATTTGGAACACACATCGAAGGGAGATCAGAAGATCAAATTTCTAAAGCAGAGTAGCTGCCGGAAAGAATGTCGAAGTGATCTTTTGCAGTGAGGGGCAGGGATAGTTCCGGTTGGAGATTTCCCTGATCCGCGAATACTCAGCGGAGGAGGCAGAGAGAGATCTGGGAGAGGCAACACAGAGTCAGAAGACGCTGATGCAGGGCCACGCAGAGGCAGCGTAGGTTGATGCAGAGGTAACGCAGAGCCTTGAGGAGATCCAAAATTTGTTGGAGGGATCGATTTCTATAGCTAGAAGCCAGGGTGTGAGTCCAGGAGAGTAGAAGTTAGAATCTCAGAGGCAAATCGATCAACCGGGAGGAGTGACGCGGACCCCAAACAGTGTGACACTAGGCTGATGTGGTGACTGCGTAGAGGCAACCAAGGGCTAGTCATTCAGTGGCTGGATCAGCTAGGGTCTCCTGTGATAGTGTGAGGTAATCTCACTTATCTCTTTGTCAGTGATATTCTCTGTATTGGATAGTCAGCAGGGTATCCAGGGATTGTATTCAGAATTATTACTGCATAATAATAAAACCCTCAGTCGCTGCACCGATTTTACCACACTGGGTTTTTTCGGGGACATTTGTCCAAAAATAACTGTGTAGATGTGTTGTGTACTTCTTTCTTGTTCAGTTTCTTGTTTCCACATTTTATTTAAATGGTGAAGGTTGTAGTGTATTAGTTTCGGTGTTTATTGTAGGAAACAGTAAATAATTTTGTTCAGTAATTAACAAATAGAAGAAACGTAATCAGTTGCTGCAGTAGAAATTTGGGCTT
>APFE031067925.1:1133-14463 GCA_000404065.3 Pinus taeda | reverse complement strand
CTCCAAACTGAAAGGGAGAAGGGGTTGGCTTACAGTCTTCCATGTGAAAATGGCGTAGAAGATCACAGGCATACTTGGACTGGGAAAGGGAGATACCTTCCTTGGATTGCAAGACTTGAAGACCAAGAAAATAATGCAAGTGTCCTAAGTTTGTCATTTCTGTAATACCCCTAACCCAGAATATTCCTCAAACCCCAGCGAAAACTCCAACCAAATATGTGCAAATGATATAATAACCCAAAATGACAAAATAACAGTGGTACAACATATAATAGTGTAAACAGGAAATATAAGCAGATACTCAAGAAATGCAGCGAGAAATGCTAACCCATTTTATTACACTGAGCAATAAAATAAGTACAAGAGGTGATCAGACATACCACATCTCGACTTGCACAAGGCAAGTGAAGAAATACTCTCAGAATAACAAGGAATGGCCTCTCTGCGTGGATGCTGCTGGAGAACTGCTGTGCTGTTGCTACTGCTAGAAAACAAATAATGATTTGGGGCTGCTCCCCTCGGAAAACGCTGGAACTTTGGAATCGGCTCTACTCAAGAAACCCAGAAAAACCCAGAAAGCTTTCCTGGAATAACCGACCCCTGAAAATCACCTCCTTGGGGATCTGCGCAGTCCCTCAATGCTCTGCGCTGCCAGTGAAGAAACCCCTCCAGAACTCTGCCTGAAACTCTGCCAAAAATCCTCCAAGATGCAAGGGCTGGTCCCCTGCTCAATCACCCAGCATAAATCCCCCTGCAAAAACCCCAATCCAACACTGCTGCCAGAAAGAACTGCGTCCCTCTCCCAGTGCTGCGGAGTCCTTCAAAACACTGCTGAAACTGCTGCTGGAATGCTGATAAAACTACTGCTGAAATGCCAAAGGAAATACCTTGCCCGAGCAAGCACTCGAAGTCCCCCGGGGTTAAGGGTGAGATCTCCGAACGGAGACACTCAATGCACTAAACAGTGCTGCAGACTAGCTAAATAGCCAGTGTGCTCAGAAGTAGAAACGACTAGCTCAAAATGCACATAACTGAATGATCAAAATGAGGGGGCACCTCTCTCTTTTATAACCTTCGCCTCTCTCAATCCCAAGGCTCACCTATTCCTGTGTGTTTCCCCTCTTGCCACGTGTTCCTTCCCTCCTGCGCAGTCTCTCCATGTGTCTGTGTGGGCTCCATTTCTTCGTCCCCCTTTGGCCCCCTTGGCTCCCCCTTAAGTCACAACGTTGTGCTACTAGGAAGTGACTTTTTATTCTAAAAGTGAGTTATGTCCTATGTCCTCACTTTTTTATTTACGAATAACTATAGAAGGAAAAAACTGAACAAAATCGAATATTCCAATTAGCCATGGTTAATTAGAAATATTACAGTCTCCCCTGGCAAAATGTTGCTTGTCCTCAAGCAACTGAAGTGATGGATGCTGCAAGATCTTCTCACTCTCTCAAGTGGCATCCTCATCTGGAAAATTCTTCCATCTCAGTAAGAATTCCCGGACCGTCCTGCTCCGCAGCTGCCTCTCCCTGGTATCAATGATAGCCTCCGGCTGCAATACCAAATGTCCCTTGTCATCCATGGGTGGTAGCTCATCTGTCACTGTCACCTGCTGCCCCAATGCCTTTTTTAGGCATGATACATGAAAAACTTTATGAATCTTGCTGCCTTGGGGCAGCTCCAACTCATATGCAACCTGTTCAATCCTGTGTATCACCCTGTATGGCCCATAAAAGCCGGGCTTGAGCTTCTCAGCCCCCTTCTGCTTTAGTGACGACTGTCGGTATGGCTGTAATCGTAGGTAGACCATGTCCCCCACCTCAAACTCTCTCCACCCGACCCCTGTCGGCATACAACTTCTATTTGTTCTGCGTTGTAGCCATGTTATCCTTGAGAGCTCGGAGAATATCCTGACTCTCTTGGATCCAAATTTTGGCTCTAGGAGCCTTGCTATCACCAAACATCACGTCAGCAAAAGATAAAGGATGATAACCATATAAGGCATAGAATGGTGACATACCGATGGACATGTGATGTGAGGTATTATAGCAGTACTCCCCTAAATGCGACCAACTCAACCATGCTCGCTGCTGCCCACTGACATAGTTACGCAAGTAGCCCTCTAGCCACTTGTTAACTATCTCTGTCTGCCCATCCATCTGTGGGTGATAACTGGTAGTCGGTGTCAACTATGTCCCCACCAACCGGAAAAGCTCCTGCCAAAACCCGCCCATGAAACGGCTGTCCCTATCACTGACGATGGTCTTAGAAAGACCATGTAGCCTGAAGATCTCTCTAAAGAACAGCTCGGCCACCTGTGCTACTGTATAGTGTGCGGCTATGGCAAAAAAGTGTGCGTACTTCGTCAGTCGATCAACGACGACAAAGATACAATCCTTGCCCTGTACCTGGGCAACCCTGTGATGAAGTCCATCGAAATACTCTCCCATTTCCCCTCAGGAATGGGAAGAGGCTGCAATAATCCCGCGGGATGGCTCATCTCTCCCTTGTTCCTCTGGCAAACATCGCACTCCCGGATGTGCTGGAATACGTCCTCCTTGAGGCCCTTCCATGAGAACCTCTCCCTAATGGCCCTGTAGGTTTTGGTAAACCCCTGATGTCCTGCCAATGGTGAATCATGTGATGCCTAGAGTATCTTCTTCTTGAGCTGAGACCCCTCAGTCAAGAAGATCTGGTCCCTGTAATAGATGATCTCATCGACCACCTTGTACCTGTCATCTACCACTTGCCCATCCAAAACTTCACATGCAAAGTTGCAAACCTGTCCTTGGAGTACTCTACTAAGAGTCGAGCCCTCCAATCTGTGTCCAAGCTCATAAGAGACAACGTGGTTAGTCTACGTGAAAGGGCATCTGCTACCACGTTGTTGTTGCCTCTCCTGTAGCTGCTTCTGCTCCAAAAAGAACTTGAGGCTATTGTGATCAGTTCCCACCCTGAACCTGTTACCCACCAAATACTGTCGGTACTTAGCCAATGCATGCATGATGGCCAGCATCTCCTTGTCGTATATGGAATACAACCTCTCGTGTGGAAGGAGCTTCCGGCTCTCAAAGGCTATAGGGTGACCTCCCTGCATCAACACTGCGCTGATCCCCTCTCCCGACGCATCACACTCCAGAACAAATGGCTGCGTAAAATCTGGCAACGCAAGCATGGGGCAGCTGCTCATAACCTCCTTGAGCTTGTCAAAGGCTCGCTGCGCTGTATCCAACCAACTGAATGCCTCCTTCCTCGTCAAATCTGTCAGGGGTGCAGCAAGCTGCAAGAAACCTTTGACGAACTTCTGGTAGTAAGTACAGATGCCAATGAATCCTCGAAGTTTCGTCACATTTCTCTGCTCCGGCCATTCTCTGATGGCCCTGATCTTCTCCTCGTGGACTCTCACTCCGTCCACTCCTATGATGTGTCTCAGATACAACATCTCCGTCAACCCAAACTCACACTTAGAGACTTTGGCATAGAACTGCTGCTCCTGTAAGATACGCAATACCGTCTCAATGTGCTGGAGATGCTCCTCCCAAGTCCTGCTGTAAATGAGAATGTCATCAAAGAATACCAACACAAACTTCCTCAAGTGACTATGGAAGATGTGATTCATGCAGGACTGAAATGTGGTGGAGGCGTTGGTTAGCCCAAAAGGCATCACCAAGAACTCAAAGTGCCCATAGTGACAGTTGAAGGCGGTCTTGGGGATGTCCTTCTCCCTCACGCGAATCTGATGGTACCCAGATCTCAAATCAATCTTTGAGAAGAATCGTGCCCCCCTCAACTCGTCCATCGACTCATCGATCCTGGGTATGGGGTACTTGTTCTTCAGGGTCTTCTTGTTCAGGGCCCTGTGGTCAATGCACATCCTCAATGTACCGTCCTTCTTCTTCACCAACACCACAGAAGAAGCAAAAGGACTCATGCTCGGTCGAATGTGCCCAAGAGCCAACAACTCCTGGATAGCCTGCTCAATCTCGTCCCGATAGGCCTTAGGGTGCCTATAGGGGGTGGTTATCACTGCCTGTATGCCCTGCTCAAGCTCAATGGTGTGCTCAAACCCCCGATCCGGTGGTTGTCCTGGTGGAATCTCCCCAAACACTATGGCATACCGATCAAGGATGGACTGTATCTCTGGATGTACCGTCTGCCCTGTAGTTCCTGCCTCTGATGCCCGCAGCTCCACTGCCCACTCTATGTCTCCCTTTCGGAAGACTACCTCCATCCGATGAGCCGACACAGTCTGAGGTGGATATGTATGTTGTCCCTGTATCTTCTCATGCCTCCCTGTCTTCTCATCATCCCACTCCATCTCTAGGGTCTTCCAATCCGTCGTGACCTTCCTAGAGTGATAAGCCACTGAACACCTAGTATCATGTTGGTGTCCGGGATATCGACCACGAAAAAGTGGTCAGTCAATGTGTAGGTGCCCATCGTCATTGAAAGCTCTAGAACATAACGAGCACACGTCATGGTTTGATCTCCTAGGACCAAGACTGAAAACCCATCGAAGCTCTCTGTCTGAATACCTCTCCGCTCAACCATCTGTGCATCGATGAAGTTGTGGATTGCCCCACTGTCAACCAAAACTGATACCCGCTGGCCACGTACTGTCCCTCGTACGCGTAACGTCAGATACTTGGGAACTCCTCGCAATGCTGCAAGGGCCCCTCCGGTAGGTGCAAAAGATGCACCACCTGCTGCTGGCGGTGGAGGTGGCAAAGGTCCCTGTATGGCATGGCTATCTCTTGCCTCCACATCATCCTCTTCTCCACTACACTCAGAGAAGACCTCAATAAAATGTGCTTTACTAGCAGCACATCTATGTCCTGGTGCCCACGGCTCCTGACATGTGAAGCACAACCGCTTCTTCTTCAGCTCCCTCTTGACATCGTCCTCGATCTGTACTCGTCCTGGATTCCCCTTTGGAGGTGGAATCCTCACATCCTTCCCCTTAGATTAAAAAGGCTGTCTTTGGGGGTAAGGTGTCCAGGTCCTGGGTAAGACATCCTGTAAGTCTCGGGTCCTGCTGATAGCGTCCTGGAGCGTGGCTGGTCTAGTGGATCGGACTAGACCCCGAAGTGGCTCTGCTAACCCCTCAACATACATATAGACCCTCCGTGCCATGGATAGGTTTGGCACCATCATGGAGACCCTCAAGAAATCTGCAATGTAGGTCTCTGGGCTCCCTGTCTGTTTGAGTCTCGTCAGCTCAACAAAATGCTGCTCTGGATCCCTCCGATCAAATCGCTCCATCAATCTCCTGGTAAACTCCGCATAGTCGTCATTGTAGAGTGCCTGAGTGTAACCATCCCATGAAACCACCAATCCTGGGCCTTGCCATCCAAATGCAATGATGCCACTTTGATGGCCTCTGCCTCCGACATCTGGTTAAGCTGGAAATAAATGTCCAGCTTCTCCACCCAAGACTTCGCCGAACTGTTAGATGAACCATCAAACATAGGCAAGTGGAATCTACTCGCTGCGCGGTGGGTGTCACCATCATGGTAATGCCGGTTTCCTCTGTGATGATCATGGGGCCTACTATCCCGCTGGAGCTGAACAAAGTCTCTGAATGAGAGAGCATCCCTGAACTCCTGCCCATAGGCCTGGTACTTTGCAAAATAATCGCCCATATGGCCGGGCTCTGCCTCCTGCTGGGCTCTAACCCCCGTGTCTGCTCCTAAGAACGTGGGCATGGTAGAGCGTGTAGGGACATGCGAGGCCACCTGTTGCGCAGTATCACGCTGCTCTGGCAAATGATGGGATGCACCCTATCCCTCACCAATTTGAAAAATCCGTGGACTCTCACGCTGTCTAGCCTCTACTGCTGTGAATCTCTGCCCCATCACCTCAATCTGCCTTGACAGACCTTGCACTGATTTGAGGAGCATATCCGCAAATCTTTTCCCGTCCTCGTCTGCCATCTGCTTTTCGTCCACCACCGGCTCTTTCTGTTCTGCGTCAACCACCGGCTCCTCCTGTTCTGCGTCCACCACCGGAACACAGTCTCCCTCTTCGTAGGTATTCTCCAACCTACGTCCAGTGTCTCTGTATCTCCTACTTCTGTAACAAATGTAGGGTTTTTCCCCCGGTGTCATAGATTTCTAACTCCACAGGTTGAGCCAGATCTATGCTCTGATACCACTATAATACCCCTATCCCAGAATTTTCCTCAAACCCCAACAAAAACTCCAACCAAATATGTGCAAATGATATAATAACCCAAAATGACAAAATAACAATGGTACAACATATAATAGTGTAAATAGGAAATATAAGTAGATACTCAAGAAATGCAGCGAGAAATGCTAAGCCATTTTATTATACTGAGCAATAAAATAAGTACAAGAGTGTGATCAGACATATGGCACCTCGACTTGCACAAGGCAAGTGAAGAAATACTTTCATAATAACAAGGAATGGCCTCTCTGCATGGATGTTGCTGGAGAACCGCTGTGCAGCTACTAGAAAACAAATAATGATTTGTGGCTGCTCCCCTCCTCAGAAAATGCTGAAACTCTGGAATCGGGCTCTACTCAAGAAACCCAGAAAAACCCAGAAAGTTTTCCTGGAATAGCCGACCCCTGAAAATCACCTCCTTGGGGATCTGCGCAGTCCCTCAATGCTCTGCGCTGCCACTGAAGAAACCCCTCCAGAACTCTGCCTGAAACTTTGCCAAAAATCCTCCAAAATTGCAAGGGCTGGTCCCCTGCTCAATCACCTAGCATAAATCCTCCTGCAGAAACCCTAATCCAACACTGCTGCCAGAAAGAACTGCGTCCCTCTCCCAGTGCTGCGTAGTCCTTCAAAACGTTGCTGAAACTGCTGCTAGAGTGCTGATAAAACTACTGCTAAAATGCCAAAGGAAATACCTTGCCCGAGCAGGCACTCGAAGGCCCCCGGGGCTAAGGGTGAGATCTCCGAATGGAGACACTCAATGCACTAAACAGTGCTGCAGACTAGCTAAACAACCAGTGTGCTCAGAAATCGAAATGACTAGCTCAAAATGCACATAACTGAATGATCAAAATGAGGGGGCTCCTCTCTATTTTATAACCTTCGCCTCTCTCAATCCCAAGGCTCACCTATTCCTGCGTGTTTCCCCTCTTGCCACGTGTTCCTTCCCTCCTGCACAGTCTCTCCATGTGTCTGCGTGGGCTTCATTTCTGCGTCCCCCTTTGGCCCCCTTGGCTCCCCTTTAAGTCACAATGTTGTGCTACTAGGAAGTGACTTTTTATTCTAAAAGTGAGTTATGTCCTCCGTCCCCACATTTTTATTTACAAATAACTATAGAAGGGAAAACCTGAACAAAATCGAATATTCCAATTAGCCATGGTTAATTAGGAATATTACAATTTCAAACTTCTTTTCAAGGCTGGACTTCACATGGTTTATAAGGTTGGGATCACTACTAGTAAGGGTAAAATCATCAACATAAAGAACAAGAATGATAAGAGACTTGCCTACTTTCTTGGTGTAGACAGTATTGTCAGAATGACACTTAGAAAAGCCAGTTTTAAAAGAAAGCTATCCATTTTGGCATATGAAGCCCGAGGAGCTTGCTTGAGACATAAAGGGATTTCTTAAGCCGACATACAAGGCTGGAGTTTGTTTGTATAGAGCCAGTGGGTTGTTCCATATAGATTTCTTCATGCAAGTCCCCATGCAAGAAGGCAGATTTAACATCCATATGATGGACTTCCCATTTGAAAGAGGCAGCAAGGGTGATGCAGGAGCATCCAGCTCTGAGGAGACAGAATGAGGCTGGCAGTCTCAGGCAGAATTTGGACACCTTGTCGGTTATTTTTATTTTACATTACTGGTTTTATTTACTTTTATTAGCCATGCATTTATCCTGTTTTACTTAGGAGTTAGAAACAGAACCATAATTTGCTAATTAGTTTGATTTTTATTTAAAAGAGGCATTGTATTAGTTTAAATCAGTTATTAGAAAACAGTTGGCAATCGGTTGGGTTGGTTCCAACCGAACAGGAACAGTTTGACTCTCTGAGTTAAAAGAACGAAAGAAAGATTGTAAAGTTTCCTCTCTCATTTTGAAGAACAGCAATAGAAACATACAATCATTTCCAGAAACAAAGATTCATTACTTGTTTGCTTATATTTCATCACTGTGACAAATACTATTCTACAGTATATTATTTCCTGTGTATTGTAAATCCTATTAAAACAGAAGACAGATTAATTGTGAGTGGAGCGGGCGCGAACACCACAGCACCGTCCACCAGCGTACAGATCCGACTGTACACACAAGTGTACACCTAGAGAAAGGCGCGGCAGAAGCAGACTCAGGCAAGCAAAGATTACAAAAAATCAGAAAGGCAGAGAAGCCTGTACATGCGAACTGAAAGACCAGGTATTGCAAAAGCCAATAATCCTATATTCAAATAGCGTGTTATAACAGAGAACGAAGAAACTCTTTCTTTTTCATATGATAATGTAAAGAACAGATACAGTCAAACAGCATGTCGTAACAAGAATAAGGAAATTCTTTCTTTTTCATTTGATATATGTAAAGAACAGATAGTCATCGAATAGCAAGAAATTTATGTAATCACATGACCTGAGTAAACAAACGAGAACCAGATTACAGTCAAACAATTGTATCACAAAAATACATGCAAAGTGAGTTTCGGTATCCACCGAGCATTCAATAGGACGAGACTGCAAATATATCATTTATTAACCGACAAAAGCCGAATGTATTACATTCATAACAGTTAAGGAGGAACAGACCAGGGTTTGGTCAAAACCCTCGGTTCAAAGTTGCGAACGATACAGACTCACGGAGTAAGGGTTCGAGACCCGCAACTATCATTAAACACAGGAAACAAAACTACATTACATCCACAGAGCCGAAGTCCAGAAAAACCCACGAGGGTTTGAAGCCACAGACACCGTTTGAACAAGTTATTACAGAGGGAAAGTCGAAACCACGACTACAACAGAACATCAACAGATTGAAGACCGAGACCGTATACTTTTGCCGTAAAGAAAGCCTAAACAAATGACATAGACTACAGCTGCCAAACTACAGGAGTATATTAAGTTACTACCCGGAAGAAGCGTGGGAACAATGCGGGTAACAGCACCACGAGTTTGACAACCGGACCAGAGTTCACCTGCAAAAACAAGCGACAGAGATTAAAACCCTGCAAATACATGTATATGTGTTGAACATGTAACAATATCAGAAAGAAGACAGAGAGTTAGGGTTTTACCAGGAAACCGGGCGACGAGGAGAAGACCAAACAAACCAAAAATAGTAACCTGAAGACAGTGGCCGAGACGGTCAGAGCCAGATAGAAAAAGGCGAAGATAATATAGCATGGAACCGGCGCCATTACCTGGTTATCAGAGGTGAAACGAAGCTTGGAGAACGACGGACCTGTCAGATACCAAAACAAATCAAGTCATAAGCAAATACCAGCACCGAGACGGAGAACAAACAAGAAACCCACACTTACAGTGGCAAACCATCGCAAACAGTGTGACTGAACCCTTGTAGGCCGAAGGAACTTACCATAAAAATCCTTTGGAGGCGGAGTTAACCACGGAGACGACATTAGCACAGTCACAGAGAAACAGCGTTTTCCCACAGAGCAGCTGAGAGCTTGGCGGAGTGACCCTGCGAAACGGAATGGAGGAATGATTGTCATTTGGGTTGTCAACGCCCTTTTGATTAGTGATGACCGGTTAGTGTAGGTGAGGACCGGTAAAACAAGTTTCTAAACCCTAAACCCGGAGACCAAGGCACGTACAGTGCCATTCAATACTACATTTAAGTCGCCAGCTAATACGCCTTGTTCATTGGGATTCATACCGTGGCGGGAGGCCATCATAAGTGGTATCAGAGCTAGAGTTTTTTTTTTTTTTTGAGTTAGAATCAATGGAACAAGCAGAAGGCGAAGGTGAGGCAAGAGGAAGAGCAAGAGGAAGAGGAAGAGGCAGAGGACGATTGGTTCATAGACCAGTGGATGATGGATTGCGAGAAGAGATAAGAGTGTTGAGAGAGAGATTAGCAGTGATAGAGGCTAGAGGAAGAAGAAACCCAGCAGATAACAGTGATGAAGAGGCAGTTGAACCAGAGCAGGATGAGTTTGAAGGAATAACACCAGAACTGAGATTGTTAAAGTCAGTTTTGCTATCCAGCCATAAACCGAAGCATGAGTTGCCTACCTATGATGGAAGCTTGTCGGCAGAAGTGTTGTTAGACTGGTTAAGTGAAGTGAATAAATTCTTTGAGTTTGAGGAGACCAGCGAAGACAAACAAGTAAGGTTTGCCGCCACCAAGTTGAAAGGACATGCGTCCTTATGGTGGGACAGTGTACAGGCAGAAAGAAGGAGGTTAGGCAAACAGCCAATCAAGAAATGGGCTAGGATGGAAGCAAAGCTGAAGGAGAAGTTCTTACCGAAGGACTATCACATTATGTTATACAGGCAGGTACAAAACCTGAAACAGAGGGGAATGACTGTGAGAGAATTTACAGAGGAATTCTACAAGTTAAATCTGCGAGCAGGATATGTGGAAGATACCTCAGAGAAGACAGCCAGATATGTAAATGGCTTGAGAGGGGAGATTTTAGACGAAATTGGTATCCTTTCACCGCAGACGTTAGATGAAGCCTATCAATTTGCATTGAAGGCTGAAGAGAAGATAAACAGAAAGCAGAACTCCCGGAGAGGAGGTGGTTCTGGCAGAGGAAAAGGTAAAGTGTATGGCAGAGGGAGAGGTACAGTCTCGAATGAGGAAGGCAGCAGTTCAAAGTCTACTGGTACGACGGAGAGAGACAGCAGTAACAGGGAAGGACGACCAGTTCAGAGAGGACGAGGTTTTGGTCGGGGCAGAGGGACTGTCCAGTGTTACCGTTGTCATAATTTGGGACATAAGTCTTATGACTGTCCGGAGGGCGAACCAGCAGGCGGAAGAGGAACCTATATTGCCCAGCCAGAGGATGCAGAGGAAACACCTCAGGAAGCGGAGAACACACCTGAGATAGGTGAAGCCTTGGTAATGAATAAGGTGCTGTTGAAGCCAGCCAAGGAAGCTGCAGAGCCAGATCAGCGGAAAGCATTGTTTCGCACTGTCTGCAAATCACAAGGCAAGTGCTGCAAGGTAATTGTTGACAGCGGAAGCACCGATAACCTGGTAGCTGTAGAGATGGTGGAGAAATTGGGATTAAAGAAATTGAAACATCCCACTCCCTACAAGGTATCGTGGCTGCAGAAGGGACATCAACTGTTGGTTGATGAACAGTGTGAAGTAGAGTTTCAGATTGGAAAATACAAGGACAAAATCCTTTGTGACGTAATGCCAATGGATGTCTGTCATTTGTTGTTAGGACGACCTTGGCAGTTTGACAGAGGTGCAGTTCACGATGGGAAGACTAACTGCTACAAATTTGTGAAAGATGGGATCAAGCATACGCTTGTACCCATCAAGGAGGAAAACACAGCAGAGGCTAGTGGAGTGAAGGCACTGCTGTTAGGAGGAAAAGAATTCATAAAGCAGATTGAGGACAGCGAGATAAACTTTGCTGTCATAAGGAGACCAAGGACAGTGGTACTCCACACACAGGTTTCAGATTTACCAGAGGACGTTCAGAGGTTGCTACAGGATTTTGGAGACATTGTGGTGGATGATCTGCCGGATGAGTTGCCACCTAGAAGGGGTATTAGTCATTGCATTGACTTTATACTAGGAGCGAGTCTGCCAAACAAAGCAGCCTACCGCATGAGTCCCAAGGACCATGAAGAGATTAGAAAACAAGTCCAAGAGTTGTTGGACAAGGGCTTGATTCGGGAGAGCATGAGTCCTTGCGCAGTACCCACTGTTTTGGCTCCCAAAAAAGGGGGAGAATGGAGGATGTGTACAGATTCCAGGGCTAGTAACAAGATTACCGTTAGGTACAGGTTTCCCTTGCCAAGGATGGATGATATGATGGATTGTCTAAGTGGAGCGACCTACTTTTCGAAGATTGATCTGAAAAGTGGGTATCACCAGATCAGGATTCGTGAGGGAGATGAATGGAAAACTGCATTCAAGACAAACGAAGGCTTGTACGAATGGCTGGTGATGCCATTTGGTTTGAGCAACGCTCCCAGCACATTCATGCGACTGATGAATGAGGTGCTGAAAGAATTTAACGGTAAGTTTGTTATAGTTTACTTGGACGATATTCTGATTTTCAGTAAAACTAAGGAGGAGCATTTCAGGCATTTACAGAGCGTGTTAAGGAAATTGCAGCAAAACAAGCTGTTAATTAATTTGAAGAAATGTACCTTTTTCCAGAGAGAACTGATATATCTGGGTTTTGTTATTGCGGAGAATGAATTAAAAATGGACCCAGAGAAAGTGGTAGCTATAGTTAGCTGGCCTTCTCCGAAGAGTTTGTTTGAAGTTCGAAGTTTCCATGGACTTGCCAGTTTTTACAGGAAGTTCATTAGAAATTTCAGCGAGATTTGCGCACCAATGTTAGACACGATTAAGAAAGTGAATCAGCCTTTTCACTGGACTGTAGCAGCAGAAAACAACTTTCAGATCTTGAAAAAGAAGATTACTGAAAGACCTGTGTTGAGACTGCCTGATTTCAACAAACTTTTTCAAGTTCGTTGCGACGCCAATGGTACAGCGATTGGAGCAGTCCTCAGCCAGGAGGACAGACCAGTTGCCTATTTCAGCGAAAAGCTAAATGAAAGCAGACAGAAATACTCGACCTATGATAAGGAATTTTACGCCATTGTACAGGCTCTGAAACATTGGCGACATTATTTGTTGGGTAGCGAATTTGTTTTATTTTCTGACAATTCGGCATTGCAGTACATCATGCAACAGCATAAACTAAACCACAAGCATGCAGCCTGGGTTGAGTATCTGCAAAGTTTCACTTTTGTACTAAAGCATATTAGTGGGCAATCGAATAAGGTAGCAGATGCACTCAGTAGGAGAACATTACTGTTACAGGAGAGCACCATGCAAATCTTAGGATTTGAGCACTTGAAAGAGCTGTATCCGACTGACACCGAGTTTATGGAAGCCTATGAGGCTTGTCAAAACCCATTATTGCGAAATGACAGCAAGTGGCTGGATTATAATCTTCAGGAGGGTTTGCTGTTCAAAGGGGGGCAATTATGCATTCCCAACTGTTCTATGCGAGACAATATCATACAGGAAAAACACAGCGGAGGTTTGGCAGGACACTTTGGATTTGACAAGACTATCGCTCAGGTACAACACTTTTATTTTTGGCCTAAGATGCAGCGAGATGTACAGAGATATGTGGCTAGGTGCAGAACTTGTCAATTGGCAAAA
>APFE031067924.1:254247-281648 GCA_000404065.3 Pinus taeda | reverse complement strand
ATTTTGTAACAGTTTTTTTATGATTAAGATCCTGAATTCAAAACAGAGCGTTGTTCTCTGTGAAATTTCTTTTGTGTTTGAAATTAACAGAAAATTTCCGACAGGCCTCTAACTATATATACACCAACAGGCCTCTCACATAGCCACATGCTACCTAACATGAAATAAAATAGAACTATAGCAAAATCATAATCCTCTGTTGTGCCCATAAGAAGATATTTCAAAAGAATTATGATGATGAAAAAAATCTGGTTATACTAACAGTCCACTCTAATCCAAGTCCAAATCCAAATCCAAATAAAGAATATTTAAATTCAAATCCAAATGACATTTACGCAAAGGAATCTGATCAATTCCCGTAAAGCATTTTGATCAATTTATGGTTTAAATTGCAGTTCCGAAATTCAGATACTCTATCTCCATTCACAAATCTCATGCAGTCTTGAAATACCTAATTGGGAAGATTAATGGGATGCTTCATGAATGTAATTTGGATGTTGATTCCGTATATGCAGTGGACGAGTGAAACGCTGAGCAAAAAATCAACGCAGGAAACAATTTGCTAAGTTTCTAACATTTTTCTCTCAAACCCTCACCATGCTGCAAACAATTGTACTTCTTTCGATTGCTTTTGTGTGGTTGCAAAAGAACAAAAAGCTTGCGCTCATATATTAAAACTTGTACGTCAATCAGCAAGATAACATCGAGGCGAAGACAATATAGGCCAAACCAGCCCTGCACGCTCCTTTTGTAAAAAGAAATTAAATTTTTATTAATAATTTTACCTCCTCCAAGGAGACCTAATTTTTTCTTAATAATTTTCTCTCCTGCAAGCAGACCTGTAGAGGAAATGTCATATAGATGGTAGAAATCTTGCACACAAACCCTTGCATTCCTTTTTGAGGCCATAACTACAATCCACAAATGGCGATGTCTAAAGTATCTCACTCACTCGAGCAATAATTAGAATCCCATGCTTAACATTACCAACTGTATCGATTATACAAAAACCAAAACCTAACCTTTAATCGCAATGAATAAAATCATCGCATAATCTTCACACCTTCAATAAGATATGTCCACCGACACCGGAATAATCCCAGCAAAATATATATTCTAGCATTCAGATCCTACGCTTCATACACATAAGTAAATTTATCTTTAAAACTGATTTTAGAATAAGGCAAAAAAAAAAAAATGTTGGAGAATCTAATTCCAAGTGTGAAAACAGTCCCTAAAACAGTCCTTCCAAGTGTCTCATTTTAGTTTAACTTAGTTCAGTATAAGTCTAGTTTCACCTTAGTCATTTATTGTTGTAAATGTAATTTTACTTAATTGATCTATAATATTGGGAAGATGGGAAGAGTAGTCCTCTGCTCCACATTTTTTTCTCTTCAAATTTTGTAATGATATGGGAGCTTAGCCTGTGTGAGATTCCTACTCGGTGAGAGAGCACCAACTTGAGCAAAGAGAGAGGGGAAAAAGAAAAGGCTAGCGTAGATAAGACTCTTTGACAAAGCAGTACAAGTTTGAAGAAGCTGACTGCGAAGAAGAAGCAGTTCTTAAAATGCAGGCCACAGACTTTTTTTTTTAATTCAAGTTGCATCACAGTAATGCATGGGAGAAACTAATCCACCTGCGTTATTAACACAGCTCGGAATTTCAGAAGAAGCGTTAGTGTTACTAACGCTTGACTCCACTGCATGAGCGCGCGTTAATCAACATAACTCACAACATTTTTCACCTCACGCCCGTCCGAATGGCCAATAGTGCGTTATGGTAATTATTAAAAAATGAAAAGCGCTTGTAGAGTCTATGGATTCAATGGTCAACATCATCTTCGAATTTTGACGCTGAGTCTTCATACAGAAGGATCATTCTAATGAGAAGCATAAATAAAAAAGTCAAAGGAGTATGATGACTCATTTTTTTGCGGAATCTAAGCAGTATCTACATTTTTATTGCACATAGATGGGATCTTTATATTTTTTTTGTTTATTGAGTGGTAGTGAGATAACACTCAATAAATGGGAAAAAGCCAAGAGGCTAAGAAGGTCAAAGGGACAATAGGAGATGTTTAAGATCTTTTTAGATTTGGAAGTGAAGAGATAAAAAGATGTCTTTGCATTGGCATGCATAAAAGAATCTCTTCATGACAGCTTTCTTCTAGTGATTTTAGATGCCAAGGCAACCAAGGATGCTTGCGATACCCTTGAAAAGAGTTTTGGTGTAAGGGTGAGCATTGAAGTTAAAGATGAAGGTGGATCTACAACGACATGAAAAGTTTTTTGAATCCCATTGTGCTCAGCCACAAAGCGGATGATATCATTGAAGAAGTCAGAGAAGCAATAAAGAAGGAGCACGTAGATGCTTGTGAACCCCACTGTGTAGAGCAGCAAGTGGATGAAAATTTGGTAAATCCAAGAAGCTTGCTCATGAAGATTTGGTAAAACCAACAATAGAGCTTGATGATAGAAGTTTGGTAAATCCAGCACCAAAGCTTGCTAATGAAGATTTTGTAAAACCAACAACAAAGCTTGCTCATGAAAGTTTGATGAATCTAGCAACAAAGCTTGCTCACAACAATGAAACTACCATTGGAGTAGTCAATGTTATGGTGAATCGAGCAATTAATATTGCTGATGTAAATTTTGATGAAGAATTGTTGGCTAATGATGAATGGTTGCAAGTAATACAACAAAAACATCATATTGATATGATGTTATTTGGTGAGATAATCCCACAACCTGTTTGCAGCAATACATGTTAGTACAGAAGTCGAAGAAAGAGAGACAAAGACAAATATAGAGGTATAGAAAAAGAAGGAAGCGCACAAAGAGAAAATAGAGATAGAGGATAAAGAAGATAAGGAAGTGCAACAAGAGAAAGCTCTCATTACAAAGAAAAACGGAAGAGAACCAATGTGGTTCTTCAAATATTTTTAATTCTAACATTCATTTCGAGTGTGAAGATACAAAAAATGAGTATGAGGAAGAGTTAAATTTCCTTTAAGCATGGCTTGCAACAACATGTTTGGATGAGGTTTGCATAGAAGCTAAAAAAATGAATGTTGAAGACAACACGCATGATGAAGATATCAATGAAATTTTCAAGTACTATAGTCCTAAAGAAATATTGTTTTATTATAATCTTATGTTGTACCAGATTGATGATGAAACGAGCACTATAGAAGATAATATGTGGCAGTAGCCCACATACAAGTCCTTTTTTGAAGAAATCTAGGATATGCTTAAACAACCTTGAAGAATGGAAGACCTGCACTAAGAAATGAAGAAAATGAGGTTTGAAGTATGTAACAAAAAACAAAAAGTTGAAACAATTTAGAGGCTACAAAATCAGGAAGAAGAGAAGAAGAAAAGAAAATGTACTCGAAGTCAATTCTTTTAAATTGTAAGCCTAAATGAGACATAGACTAGTAGGTATCTTAATTAAATTTTCATGTGGTTGTAATTAAGGGGGGGTGTTGGAGAATTTAATTCCAACCACCTATTAGGTGACAAAACCATCCCTCCAAGTGTCCCAGTTTAGTTTGACTTAGTCGAGTTGAAGTTGATTTTCACTCTAGTCATTTATTACTGATGTTTCCAATGTAATTTTATTTAATTGATTTGTAATACTAGGAAGAGAGGTCCTCTGCTCCACATTTTGTTATCTTCAATTTTTGTGAGAACAATCATTTAGTTTAACAAAGAAAATAATACCAGCACAAAAAACTTGGACATATTCACTAATGTCGAGGGTGAATTAATCTAGTGATGACATGTACGAAAGCACTGGAACTTCCACATGAATCGCCACGATGTAACTATTGGAGAATGAAAGTGTGGCTCTTCCACATCAACAAGGGTGCATTTCAATTACCATATTATAAATTAATAAGATATTTATTACACATTGTAACGGAAAGGATGACAGCCCTCGGTGAATTCAAGACGGTTAATGAGCTTATAGGAATATTCTTCTCACACTTATTTCACAAAAGCAAAAAACAAAAAAAATGAAGTCTTGAGGGGTTTTCGAAGGGAATTGTATTAGATATCAATTTTGGGGATTCATGTGGGTTAAGTAAGTCATTCATCTATTACCATTTTTATGATAGGTAGTCGTAACTCACTAATTTCTCATGATTTTTTTCAATGGTCCATTTAGCACTCATTGCATGGGATGATGCTCATAGGGGTGAAGAAGTGGGAATGAAACTAGTGAAATGAATCACATAGCGTCAATCATCACTTCCTCGGCTTGCATAGGGTTAAATAAGCATTAATAGAAATTTGTCAGTCTACCTCTCATGGAAAGGGTCATAGATGAATGACTTACTTAACAAAGTTGAATCCAAAAAATATGATATCTAATATAATGAACTGTGAAAACCCTTCAAATCCTCATCCATGGGGTTAAATAGGTATTAGTAGATTAATTTAAATGACTTTAATATAATATTCGGTTCAATATAATATAAATAAGTAGCATCAATATTATATATAATATAGTTTCAATATAACATTTTATATAATATAATATTATATAATATAATATAGGATTATCTCGATTTAGTGAGGGCCTAGAGGGATCAAATATGTGCTCACACTAAAAGATGTTTTCACCACAAGAGATTTAATCCCTCTCTACGCTTAGTAGATCTAGATTTAAGATGGATCTATGTTGCTATATAAATACATCCATAGATGACAATGACATATTTTACTTGATATGGGCATTGAAATATTTTACTTATGAACCACACTATTTAAATGAAAATGTTATATTTATTTTCTTTATTAATCATATTTTTAATACACATATTAACTATTATGCTATAGTGAGATATTTTATTTATGATCCAAATTAAATAATTTTATTATTAATGATATTTTTTAAATGGTACATATCAATTTTATATTAATACTTGAATGACTTACACATCCTAAAAAAGTCCATGGGCTTTGGATTGATGGTGAATGGATGCATTGTTAAGGCACTCCATGTAATAGGTCACTAGTTCTAATCCCATGGGTCTTACCTAACGAATTAAAAAAGAATGACAGCATCTAAAACAAATTGAATTGTTTAACTACTTTATTTTTCTTCATTTTAGGCTTAAAATAAATTTATATATATAATATATATATATATATATAGTATAATATATATATCAACTTTTTGTATCTAGAATTTCATATTTTGCAAATATATTAGTTAAATGGATGTTCAAATAGTTTAATTAAGTCTTTGAAATATTTATAACACAAATATAATAGGTTTTTTTTCCTTTTAATTTTGGCTTTTAATTATTTAATTTTCTTTAAATTGATATACAATTATATTAATTAAGATAGATATTAAAATGATTTTAATTCGAGCATTTCATCAAAGCTAGGGTTTGAGTGCGCTCTGCGACCTCCCCTCATGCCTCTAGTGCCCTCGTGCCTCACTGCCCTACCAGCCATGGTGGATCCGCAACACCATCCTCGTGCCTGCTCCTTCAACTATATGGTCTCTCGTCGGCCACGAAACTAGGTTTCATTCTTCACAAAGTTTGCCTTCAGCTCTGCCTTCTGTACGCCACTAGGAGGAAGCTTTGACAAAGGAGAAACCACTCTTCCATAGAAAAACGAGATTCCAGAAAGGAATGAAGGCACAGTGAAAAGGATAACCAAGGATACTTAGGCAGATAAGGGAAAAGCCGCAAACTCTCCCTTCCCTACTAACGTCAATCCTTCAAAATTTTAGGAGCAGTCGTAGGACGAGGGGAAAAAGACTAAGAATAACTGCAACCCCAAAGCCAAGAAAATCCCAGAACTAGAAATCTAGGACCCTAGTGTAGCTGAATACAGAGAATACATGCAAGAAAATGCAGTTATACGCAAGTTCATGGGCATATGGGCAACTGAAAAACCCCTAAACTAGCGGATTCAAAGAAAATGGACACCCAATGGGGAGATCAGACTTCAGCTGGGCTCCAAAGTATTTTTCACAGTCATCTTTGACCTCCTAGAAGATATAAATTTTTTTGAAGGGGGACCCTATTTCTACAATTCAGGTCGTTTATACATGAGATTCTAGAAGGAGAACTTCACACTAGAAAAAGAGGATTTTACTAGGATTCCAATTCGGCTACGTCTCTTATCCTTACCAACTGATTATTGGGCTCCTTTAGTCTTAAAAGGAATAGGAGGCCAACTGGGGGAGTACATAAAAATGTTTGAAGGCACCAGAATGGGTCACTATGTTTCCTAAGAGAGAGAGAGAGAGAGAGAGAGACATCTATGGTGCCCTGCTAGAAGCAATTAAATTAATTTTTAGGGATGATGTCTCGCTACAAAGCATAGACTATGAACACATTCCCTTACGATGCATAAAGTGTCATGAGCATGTGCATCTCTTCCGAGACTGTCCAATGAATGAAACCCCTCAAACGCAAGAGCAAGAAAGTAAATGAAAAGACAATGAAGGATTCACTAAAGTAATCGCTAGGAACTAGAACAACAGGAAGCAAGTTATCCCAAAGAAGAACCTATTTAAAGAAGTAGGCCATAATTAGTTCCATGTACTAAGTAGTACTGAAGAGCAAATGGATCCAAATAAACTGATAGTAGATGAAGCAGGAGAGGAAGAAATGAACCCAGGAGACAACACTCATCATGAAAGGGATACATGTAATACCAACAGAGGAAAGGAGCATGCGCAAGAGGATACAGAAATGGAGAAAATAGAAATGGAGGAAACACTAGAGGAAAACGCAATAGAGGAAGCTCTACAGGGGGTAGACCTTGCAAAAATTGTAGATGAATGGAAACAGAAAGGAATAAACTCCATATGAGAAAAATAGTTACAAAAAATCGAAGGAGCTTATGTCCTCCGAGAATAATTAAAACTCAAAACTCGCCATTGAGTACAAGAAAGTATAGTTTCAAAGGGCATATTAGCTAATATTTTAGTAGAAGGACTCAACCTCAAAGGTTCAAGCAGAAAGTGAGGTCAAAAGACCACCAATCATCTCCTACAAGAATTTGGCAACAAGTTAACCAATCAAGCAAAAGGTAAAGGCTTTGGCTCTATACCCATCTCCATGTCAATGAATTGCATCTCTTTGAATTTTAGCGGACTTAACAGTCTTGGGAAGAAACACATCTTAAAAATAGAATCCTCTTTGATCATCCTGACATCCTGCTAATGCAAGAAATGAAACTTGATTTGAATCACCCACCCTTCCTTCTCAACTTGTGCTTGAAGCCTTACAGCTCCTTGGCTAATGCGGCTACAGGTACGGCGGGGGGCATAATGGCACTTTGGAAGAGCTCTAAAGTCAACCTCATTTCCTCTTTGTCCATTGACCATTCCATAATAGTGATCATGAGGATCATAGGTACCAACGAGACCTTTTTCATAACTAATATTTAAGCCCCGCACAAAGTGACAGACTGTATCAAAATTCTCCAAATCATCTCCAATGTACTTGACACTCTGCACCACTCTCTCAAAATCATAGCTGCTAATTTTAATATGATAACTAACTTGTTTGAGAAGAAAGGAGGTATCAAGAAGTTAAATAAGGACTTTAAGGCTTTCCTCACCACCATTGAAAACCTCAACCTCATCGAAATTCCTACTACAAATGGTTTATTCACTTGGAATAAAAAAAGAGGAGGAGATTGTCAAATAACCTCCCATTTAGACCACTTCCTTCTATCCGAGGAAACTTATCTTACCTCCTAGGAAATGGAGATGAGAATCCTACCACAAGCAGGATCTGGTCGCTCCCATACCTCTCTTAAGATTCAAATTTCCAATGGCCAGAAAAATAATCCTTTTAGATTCAAGGCCTTCTAGTTGGATCACCAAGACTTCATGGAAAAAACAAAACAATGATGGACTTACATTCCCATCAAAACTGGAAACAAAATGTATACTTTGCAACAAAAGTTAAAACATATCAAAGAGGAAATAAAAAAATGGAACAAAGAAACATTTGGCGACATCATCATGGATAAAGAAAACCTAGAATACCAACTAGAACTTCTCCAACAAAACATAATTGAAGAAGGGCTAGCAGAGAATAGTAAGCAAGAGGAACAACAACTACATCAAAGCTGGGAGGAAAGAGCCATTCAGGAAGAAACGTTGTGGCAACAAAAATCTAGAATAAATTGGCTGAAATGTGGGGAAAGGAACATGACCTTTTTCCATAGAACAATGATAGAGCACCAGAGGAACAACATAATTCTGGCTTTGAAGAATCAAGATGGTCATCTCATTCACTCTCAAGAGGAGTTGGAAGTAGAGCTCAGCCACTATTTCAGCTCTCTTCTCAAAGATCCAAGGAATATCAGGATTGGAACATCAAAAATATCACCAAGAATATCCCCAAAATCTTTACAAAGGACCATAACAAAATGTTCCTAAGGAATGTCTTCCTCAAGGAAGTGGAAGATGTGGTCATGGGAATTCCCACTGCCAAAGCTCCAGGTCCAGATGCTTTTGCCATTGATTTCTACAAATCTTGCTCACTTATCATAAGTTTGGATATACATGCCCAGGTGGAGGAATCTCGAATTCAGAAATCTGTCCTTAAAGGCCTTAACTCTACTTTCCTAACTCTGATTACCAAGGGAATCTCTAAGGATTCTCCAGACAAATTTAGGCCCATAGCCCTATACAATGTCATATAAAAAATAATCTTCAAATTTCTCACCAATCGAATTAAAGTCATCCTTCCTCTCCTCATCTCCCACCAACAGTCTAGCAATGTGGAAGGAAGTAAAATAATGGATAGAATCATCCTCTCTCATGAGCTTATCCACTCCTTTAAATCCCGAAAAAAACCTGGTATGATGATTTAGCTAGACATTTCCAAGGCCTTTGACAAAATTAGCTGGAACTATATGAGACAGGTCTTGGAAGTGTTTAGGTTCCACAAAAAAAAGCATCAAGTGGATCATGGCTATGGTGTCAGGAGCTTTCTTCTCCGTCCTCGTGAATGGAACATCCTCGCAAACCTCTAATCCTTCTAGGGGTATTAGGAAATGGGATCCAATATCTCCCTTCCTCTTTATTATAATGGCGGAAGGACTAAGACACTCTATATCTACTACCCTGCATCCAAATGAGCTCTTTGGTCTCCAGCCCCATGAATCTCCCGCCGTCCAATGCACCAACAATTTGTGGATGATACCATTCTCACAGGCCTCCCATCTATCAAAGAGGTCGCCTCTTTCATGTCCATCATGTCAGACTTCTTTGCTGCTTCTCGTACCTCCATCAACCCCCTGAAATCCAAGTTCTTATCCTTTAACACTTCGCTTCCCATTTGCAGGAACATTGCCAGACTCCTAGCCATTCCCATCAGCTCCCTCCCCTCCACTTGTGTTAGTGTTCCCCTTACAAACATGCCTCTCTCCTAGGCTACTTGGCATTGGAAATAATATTGAGAGGCGGGGATGAATCTGTATTAGTAAGTCAATGATTTTTCCATTTCCATAATCAGATCTATATATGCTACTTTAGTTAAGGGAACTCACATGTACATGCAACTGTGTTTAAGGAAACAAGTGTATATCTAGCAAACTTATGATTCAATTAATTCATCATATGTTGATCTTTAATCAAAACTTCATTAACCATATAAACAGTAACAAGGTGCAGTAAAAATAGAACAACCCATCACATATAAGAAACACACATGAACACCAAGATTTAAGGTGGAAACCCAATGAGGGACATAAACCACTTATTGTTGTCTTCTATTAATATAAGAAATACCTATTTACAATCTTTTACTAGCACAGACTAATACCAGTATGTAGGCACCCACCTGCATAAGGCTACAACCTTCTCTCATTCTCCAACTTCTATTGGAAGGGAACTACAACCCCCTAACTCTTGTACTAGCCGATCTATTTACTAGTACGTAGGTGTCGGCCTACTAAAGGCTCCAACCTTCACTCATTTTCTAGCTACTATTGGAAGGGAGCTCCAACCCCCTGGCTCTTGTATTGGCCGATATGTTTACCAGTACGTAGGTGCCAGCCTACAGGAGGTTATGACCTTCTCTCTTCCTCGTGGGACCACGTTTCATAAATTTTGAGACTGGATACTCTTGGATCACACCACCATAAATTGAAGGCCATGTTTCATCCAATTTTCATACTGGACCCATCAACGACATTCAAGCTCAAAATCAATTAATACTGCAATACAACCATTGCATTAACCAACCATTAAATGCTCAATCATCAATATCTGAATAACCCAACAACTAAATCACTAAAGCTTGTCATCAAAACACAGTCACTGGAGCACATAGCAGAATCTAGAACTCTACAACGACCACTAGAACCAACTGCAAATTCAGATATCATATTTCATAATGTATAGGCTACTATGATGATCCAAACTAGTGTGTATACGCGCTTTTACCAAAGCGAACCCGCGTACAGATCTACAAAGACTAACTTAACAACTTCACAGCTATTTCAGAATTTAGTCATACCCAGATCATAACATTTGCATAATAAAGCATACATCAGTATTCAGATCTAGTCTATCCATGATCAAACCACATAATGATAATACATTCCAAGCCTTAAGATCTCGATCCATCATCCATCATCATCCACATTGTTGCATCCTTAGTTCAAATCAAGCAAGGCATCACAAACCCATAACCTATATACTGGATCTCACACTTCATCAGATATTCAATACTTGCACACCTTGGCCTAATGATCTTCTCCTCCTTATATAGTTTTAGGCCTTTCTCAATACCATCGACAAAAACCACTTAGGACCAGGGTAAAAGCATGTTAATGTGTATCTCTTTTTCCCTTTTTGTGGCAAAGAAGTTTTATAAAAAGAAATGGATTTGGAATGTTTACTGTTCAATTTACAAAATCATCAAGAATTAGGTGGTTGTAAAAGAAGACAAAATATGTCAATTTAAATTAAATTTCATGTCATATTTTTTCTAAAATTTAATATATATATTTTATCTAGTTTATTCATTTTCTTTAAAAGATATTCATTAATATTTTACATAAATTTTTAAGTAGTGACAAAACTGCGACCCCCCATTTCTCTATTGATTTATGTTTTTTAATTCCAATTTATTTAAGAGATGTGTTGTAACATTCTAAATATTGCTAAACAAATTCAAAAATAAGAAGTAAGCATATTTTTTTAATTATGATTAAAATACTAGTAAAAATGATAATCTTTTTGTATATATAAAACCGCGACCCAAGAAACTATCCTTTCAAGTTTATAAAATCAATTTTTTTTTAATAGAAATTTGAAAATAACATATAACAAAATGTTAAAATGATTTTTTTAAAATTTTTTTTAAAATATATTTAAATTTTATTAATAAATTTTTTAAGTATGAGTATAATAACGTATTTTATATTATTCAAAATATAATATATAAAATTATTTGTTTAGAAATTCTAATTCTATTTTTAAATATTTTAAAGGGTTTTAGCATTTCATTTAACTTTACATATTTAAACCTGCATATTTAAAAAAATTATTTATATTTTGTGAGTGATTAACTGTAGTTTTTACCAATATTCTATGAGTTGACTTATTTACAAATTTTGTATTTACTTTTTATAACATTATTTATATTTTCTAAACCCATTAAATAGGTTGACTATAGCTTTTACCAAAACTTATTATCAATTAGCTTTGTTACAAATTTAGAATTTATTTTTTATAATTAACAAGTATGAAACTCAGCTCATTTAATTAATATTTTTATATTCATTTTTTTTAATCTTTTTTCATTTGAGTACTTTTTTGCTTTCTACATATAATGAGACACATTAACATGCTTTTACCCACCAATACCTTGGACCAAATACCTAGCGTCAATACCTCGAACCAAATGCCTTGGACCAATACCATGGATCAAAATACCATGGACCAAATACCTTGGACCAAAACTTTGTTTTCCAAGATATACACTCTTTTCCTTCTGTGAAAGTGCGTGTGTATGTTATACGCTCCTTTTGGTCTGTTAACCTGCGCATATACACTCCTTTGTCAAGGTGAACCTGTATATACCTTTCTTTCTTCATTATTTGTAGTATAATCATTAATTATTTGCTATTGACCTGCTACACTATGATCTGTCATCTCAGTTAGTTGCCAACAAGGGCAACACCTGTATCATAATGCCAACAATCTCCCCCTTTGGACTTGATGGTAACAACAACATCAAGTCACTCTCCCCCTTTGACATCAAACACAAAGGGTGGACCAAGATATTCTCTCCCTTTAACATACATTATGTTGTTCATGCTCCCCCTGAGTACATGATGAAATCTCTGATTGAGCTCCCCCTTTGTACATGCTAGGATGTACCAAACCATCCTTGCTCCTCTTGAGCACATACAAAGACTGCAAAAATATTTTTCAAAAGGATAATATGACTCTACAACTCAACTAAGTGAGTATGCCCTTCCTATCACCAATGACTCATACATACATCAAACTCCCAACCAAGTGGGGATAAACCATTTTTGACTCATCCACCCAACCAAGTGGGGATATACCAAATGTTTATACATGACTAAAATATAAATTATTACATCATCCTTCCCATGCAATGTGGGTTACAAATTGCATCATATGGCTTATGGGTCATGACATTTTTAACAAAGACCAAAGACCTAAACAAGATCATGATAGTCATTAGCAACTATCATACACCATATATGATCTGTGCTATAAGCATCTGTCAAGAACATTAGCAACCTGTATATGTCCATCATCAATTTAGTGTAAATATAATTAGTCTGTGACAAAGTATGCCGCATATAGATATCAACTCATCCTCTAGATCTCATCAAGATCATCTTGCTTCATTTCCTTAGTCGAAAGAGCCTTATCATAACCTTCCATGAATAAACTAGGCATATTTCATATCTCCAGGTAGTAACACAAAATCATTCACATCATATCATATGCATGTGAAAATACCATAACATCATCTTCAATAACTGAATGATCTTTCCACAAGATCCCTTAAAATATCAGCCATGTATCATCAACGATCATCCACAATCACCCATAAAGCTAAATCTGAATAATAACTATGTAACCCCAAGCAATACAAATATCATCATCATAGGCAACGTATAACAACAACATAGCATGATGTGTCATTTAAACACTTTATCCGCATAAGCATCATCACTATTGATAAGAATCATTAGGTACCAAAGACTTCTAGACATAATGCCAAAAATGCTTTATTAGAAGCATAGCATGTTCTCCCCTAAACCTATTCCACTTGTTCAATGTCAGATCTGATCATGCATATATCAATAAGAAGTATCAAGGCATCATCATCAATTAGATATATATCTAGTTATTAAAAATTTATAAGGATAAAAAACTCTTCTAAATAACATCCACAGATTGTAGTCATCTATCACTATGTCAGAAAACATAACTGTTAATTGTCTGAATCAATATTTTTGAGTTTGTCCCACTGCATTTTTCCTCAAACCACATATAAGCGACTATGAAACTTTGAACTCGCGTATATATGCGACTTGTCTTCATGAAACTTGTGTATGAGATTTAGAACACTAAAGATTCACACTTTTAGCTCCCTTTGAGTTTGTCATGTCTGTATACTCTATTATGCCAAATCTTTTTTACTATACTTCCTTTTTCTTCCATATCATCAAGTGTGATGATGTCTTCTCCTTTTGGTATGGTACCCATACTTTGTTCCTGCATTCCTTTGCTATATGTCCAAACTTGTTACATCCATAACATCTTACATGTTTCATATTCCTTCTGTAGCAGTCAATGGCTTTGTGACCAAACATATTGCAAGAAAAATAATATCCCTTAAAGTACCTGGAACATGATGATATTTCTATGTGATGGTCTTGAACCCTTATACTTCTGCATCTCCCTACAACATGTCCAAGATTATGACATACATAACACTCAACATTATTGATCTAAGAAAATAACTAACTATCACTTTCATAGTTTGGAGTAAGAGATTTTCTTTGAAGGATTTCTTTCCTTGGTTGTTGATGGCATTGACCTCTTATCTCCTTATTGAGCATTTCAAGTTTTGCATTAGAGTTCCTTGCCTCACCCTGTGAGCTAGATTCACCTTCAACAGATTCATAAAAACCAAGACCAATTTTGATAGCAGGAAATCTTTGACTACTAAGAATATCATCCAAAATCTTAGTATTGTCATGAAATCGTAACATTTTATATTTTTCTTCTAATTTACATTTTAAGATATTTACCTCAACCTGATGTTTTTCTTCCTTTTCCAGATGTTGCTTCTTCAAGATTTCCTCAGCCTTTCTTCCTTCTTCCACTTGTTTCCTTAATTTCAGAATCTCATTTTCTTGTTCTTTATCTGCATGAGGTAGTTCTTCATTCTACTTATTTTTTAATGATATGACTTCATCCTGCAACATTTGACATACTTTGAAGGCACACTCCAGCTGAGCTTTTAATCTGGTAACTTCTTCTTTGAGGGCACACTCCCTTTTGTTAAATAGATATTGTTGATCTATGATTTTATCTGATGATTCATTTGCTTGTTCATCTTCGATCTGATGTGATTCAGAATCTAAATACTTGCTTCCACCTAATGGCCAATTTTCTCTCCTGGTTTCATTGTGCTTTTGAGCTATCTTCTTTTGAGGCCCTTTCTTCTTTAGCTTCTTTCCCATTGTTCTACGAATCTCCTTCAAGCAATCAAGCTTCTACCAAAGGACCTGCTATGATACCAATTGTTGGAAATAATACTGAGAGGGGGGGGTGAATCAGTATTAGTAAGTGAATGATTTTTCCATTTTCATATTCTTATTTATATACGCTACTTTAGTTAAGGGAACTCACGTGTACACGTAACTATGTTTAAGGCAACAAGCGTATATCCAACAAACTTATGATTCAGTTAATTCATCATCTGTTGATCTTTAATCATAACTTCATTAACCATATAAATAGTAAATAGGTGTAGTAAAAATAGAATAGACCATCACATATAAGAAATACATGTGAACACCAAGATTTAAGGTGGAAACCCAATGCGGGACAAAAACCACTTGCTATTGTCTTCTTTTAATATAAGAAAATCATGTTTAAAATCTTGTACTAGAACAGACTCATACCAGTACGTAGGCACCCACCTGCAGAAGGCTACAACCTTCTCTCATTCTCCAGCTTCTACTGGAAGGGAGCTACAACCTAATAGCTCTTGTACTAGCTGATCTATTTACTAGTACGTAGGCGTCGGCCCACTCAAGGCTCCAACCTTCACTCATTTTCCAGCTACTACTTGAAGGGAGCTCCATCACCCTCGCTCTTGTACTGGCTGATATGTTTACCAGTACGTACGCGTCGGCCTATAGAAGGCTACAACCTTCTCTCTTCCTCGAGGGACCACGTTCCATAAATTTTCAGACTGAATCCTCCTGGAACACAACACCATAAACTGAAGGCCACATTTCATCCAATTTTCATATTGGATCCATCAACAACATTGAAGCTCAAAATCAATCACCATTGCAATACAACCATTGCATTAACCAATCAATAAATACCCAATCATCAATCTCTGAATCACCCAGCAACTAAATCAGTGCAGCCTATCACCAAAACACAGTCATTAGAACATAGAGCAGAATCCAAAACTCTGCAACAACCACTAGAACCAACTCCATATTCAGATATCATATTTCATAATGTATATGCTACTCTGATGAGCCAAACGAGCATGTATACGTGATTTTACCAAAGCGAACCCACATACAGATCTGCAAATACTAAGTTAACAACTTGACAGCTATTTCAGAATTCAGTCATACCTAGATCATAACATTTGCAGAATAAAACATACGTCAGTACTCAGATGTCATCTATCCATGATAAAACCACATAATGATAATATATTCCAAGCCTTAAGATCTCGATCCATCATCCATCATCATCCACATAGGTGCATCCTTAGTTCAGATCAAGCAAAGCATCACAAACCCATAACCCATATACTGGATCTCACACTTCATTAGATATTCAATACTTGCACACCTTTGCCTAATGATCTTCTCCTCCTTATATAGTTTTAGGCCTTTCTCAATACCATGGACCAAAACCACTTAGGACCAATACCTTGGACTAAATACCTAGGGTCAATACCTCAGACTAGATACCTTGGACCAATACCATGGACCAAATACCCTTGACCAAAACTTAGTTTTCCAATATATACGCGCTTTTCTTTCTGTGAAATTGCGTGTGTACGTTATACGCTCCTTTTGGTTTGTTACCCTCTGTGTATACACTCCTTTGTCAAGGTGAACCTGGGTATACCTCTCTTTCTTCATTCTTTGTGGTCTGATCATTAATTCTTTTCTATTGACCTACTACACTAGGATCTGTCATCTCAGTGAGTTGCCATCAAGGACAAAACTTGTATCGTAATGCCAACACTTGGGAGAACCTGATTAAAAATATGGAGAAAAGAACTGCCAACTGGACCTTCAGATATCTCAATTTGGTAAGTCATCTTATCCCAATTAAATTTGTTTTACAGGCCATCCTGCTTTACTTGTTCTCAGCTTTGGCAACCCCAAAATTGATTTCAAATAAAATAAGAAACCTTCAGAGGAGCTTCTTATGGAGAGGTGCAGAGCTCAAATAGAAATGGGCTCTAATAGCATGGGAAAAGATCTACAAGCCCAAAATAGATTCTAGCCTTGGTCTTAGAGACGTAGACCTCCTCGGAAAGGCCTTCGAAGCCAAAACAATTTCGCGATGGATTGCAAATCCCAATTCCCCTTGGGGAATCTTATGGAAATAAAAGTACGACCCCTCCCTAATGCAAGAGAAAATCATCAGGCTTAATGGAAATATCAAAGGTTCTGTCATCTAGAATCAAGCGTGGGAGAGATGGGACATCATTCAAAAACATAGCTTCTCGGAAATAGGTGATGGGAACAAGGCTCTTTTCTAGGAGGATGCTTGGCAACAAAGGTTGGAACTTGATCAAGATCATTATCACCAAATCAAGGCTGAGATGCAAAACAAAGGGAAGATCAAAGTCAACTAGTGCTGGAAAAAAATTGAAGAAAATTGCAGATGGAGAATTTGGATGAAACAAGAGGATTGGACTCCCCATATGAAACCCCCAGCCTGGTCGAACCTCTCTTCAGAATTACAAGAAAGACAAATCCTCTTTCGCTTCTCTGAAGAAAAAATCATATGGGGGAAAAACTCAGTTGGACACTTCATATTAAGAGAAGCCTACAAATACATAGCCAAGCATGATCAACTTCAACCAAAACCAAAGTGGAACACAATCTAGGACAGGAAACACCTGCCAAAAATTTCTATCTTTCTATGGTTAGCCATGCATAGAAAAATTTAGTGTGGGAAAATATAAGAAAGAAAGGCTTTATTGGCCCTTCGTGATGCCCCCTCTACCAGCAAGAAGAAAAAACCAAATCATTTGTTAAATGTCTTCCCTTTCGCATGCAATTTAGGGAATTGGATTTCTCTGGTGTTTAACAGCTCTGGTTGGGACCCCTCTTGTATTCAAAGTACCATCATGAACTGGAGAACCGTCTTCTCCCCACATCCTCTAGTTAATCGCGCCATGAATTTAATTCTTGGTCTAATATGATGGGCTGTGTGGAAGTAGCGCAATGTAAGAATCTTTCGTGGCATCTCCACCCAGGAGGAATTCATTATCTCGAAGATCAAAAGTGCACTCCAGGAAACAATGACATTCCTACCCAATCAAATTGCCAAAGCCCCTCCCACCTTCTCTAAAGTGATAATTCTCTCAATGATGGATCTCCATCAGATCAAGGTTCGCGATGTCACACCCCTCCCCAGGCTTGAAAATAAAAATAACAACTGGTGGCTGCCAGAGAAGTGGACCTTCAAGCTCATCTACGATGGCGTTGTTGAAGGGAATCCAGGCCCAGCTGGTTTTGGTGGAGTCTTTAAAAACATGAAAGGAGAGATAGTCTAGATATATGAGGGCAATATTGGTTCAGCCACAAACAATTTTGCAAAACTTCATGCCCTGGAAAATGGAATCACCACAACGTACAACCTAAAGCTCAATCCTCTGATAGTTGAATCAGATTCCATGGTGGCCACCCAGATCAACAAAAAAGTTCAACGGGGCATCAAGGTGGACAAAATCTTGGAACATTTGTGGCTAAACAAAATAATACAACAGATTAAGCAGGGAATTGACAACATGGCAAGCCTCCACTTTCATGAAATCAAAAGGAAGGGAAATAAAGTCGTCGATAGACTAGCAAATGAGGGTACGACTGGTACCCTATGCCTGAAGTCCCGAGCGTGGCAAGAATTGGAGGAAGGTGAACTCTGTTAGCATTGCGCTTCAATCAATGATGAAGATAACCACTCTACTGAACAATAACTGTTCACGTACCAATCATCATTTCAAGGTTGATTCTTTGCTAAGTGGGAAGGATAGGTAGATGGCACTCGAGTACGTTCTCACACTTGGCTCACTCGATTCTAGAGCCCGCGATATCACCTCCTCTCTCCCTTGTGTGCCTGTCACCTCACAGTCACATCCTCTCTACTCTATCATTCCTCCACCACCCTTCATCAGATCTTCACATGCTTCCCCTTCCCACCCCCTCTCCCTTTCTCTAGCCTACCTCCATCACCCAACTTCTATAAATTTACCCCTCCCCCTTATCCCCCTCATTTTTCTCTCTACCATTATCCGTCTCCATTAGTCCTTCACTCCCTAGCTCCCCTTGCTCTCCAACACCCCTACTTCTCTCATGGCCCTGAAGAATTACTCCACCCCTAGTTCAAGTCGAGGGAGGTGCACGTAGTCGTTCAGCCTCCCGCTGGCAGTCCCTGGGCCTGACCCCTACCAATCGCGCAGAGACATCTGTTAGGTGTATAGCTCTATTCTACGTGGTGATGGTTAACCCAAAAACTCAGCAATGAATTTTAGATTTAGAAGCCCAAGAAAATGTTCTCCATAGAGAGGTCTCTACTGAGGAGGTCGACACTGACTTTTCCTAGATTCTAGACCCTGCTTTCACTTAGGTGCATGAAAAAAATCTATGCATGTACTATCTAAACATGGTGAAAAATAAAAGCCATCATGGGGATTACAATGCAGGAACAAGAGGAGTGCACGAAGGCTCTGGAAGCAAATATTAACGTGTTCAGTGAGAGGTATATTATGTATGTAGAAGCCATCCACCATTGCAGATTCATCACTCGGGACGCTCCACCTTACATTGCTATGAAGAAGAAGGCGACGACAAAGGTCCATTCAACTGCTAAAGTATCCGCTAGCATCATGAAAGAGGATGTTGGAGCCTCCACAAGTCGACAAATCACCACTGCATAGTAGGAGGGAAGCTCTCAGGAGACTCCCATTCGTCTGGATGAGGATTTGGTCACCACCAACTAGGAGTGATGTTGATGGCCTCCTTCCTTGTTTTTCTTCCTTTGTTTATGTTATTCTTCCTTCGTGATAGTGTTTCTGTCACAAAGGAAAATAACAGC
Source organism: Pinus taeda (assembly GCA_000404065.3). Classification (NCBI taxonomy): domain Eukaryota; kingdom Viridiplantae; phylum Streptophyta; class Pinopsida; order Pinales; family Pinaceae; genus Pinus; species Pinus taeda. The sequence goes on along the minus strand of APFE031067924.1, from coordinate 262,061 downwards.
TTCTTGGTCGGCCGCTATAAGGCTTTCTTCTCTTTTCTCGGCTTTTATACTCTCAATTTTGAAAATGTTGTAAAGAGGGCACCTCTCGGTTTCCACTTATGTACACAGAACCCTCTTTTGTCATGGGCATACTGTGAAAAAGATAATTCTATGGCAATCACAAGGAATTCAGTTGGGTCTTGTGTCAAGTTCTCTCTCCCACACAACCCAAATTTTGTAATCTATCATTTTACCAGGTAATATATTCTACCTTACAAACAAAAAAAGATAGATATTGAAACATTTTATTTATCGCATTGATAGTGAAAGTAAACTATTTTTAAGACATCTCCTTCATACTTGGTTGTATTATTCACAATGAACCAGGCAAGTGGAGTGAGAGCAGTGTTATTGATCTTTTATAATTCATTTAATTAAAACTAAGTGAATATATATATTCTTTTTTGTCAGATTTTAATTAAAACTAACCAAATATGTATATTCATTTATGTCAGTTTTTATTTAATAGTAACAAAATATGTAAATTGGATTATGTTTTTATTATAGTTGATATTGTTTTTTTCTATTTAGAGTATATTTTATTTTTATTTAAACATGTGTCAACTCCACATTGAGCATGAACAAAATCAAACATCAATGATCAACCTTGTACTAGGTTGTAGAATGTTTTTCTTAATCTAATTAATTAAATACATAAAGATATATCTAAATAATGTAGAAGTACATATAAACATTACATATTTTTTGGAAAGAATTTACAAATATTGGTCGCTGGCATGAGATTCTCCTCCCAACTTAGTCATTGCAACACGCCACCTTTGTGTTGGGGCTATGAATCCACTAGCATGAATGAGCATCTCTTCTAGCTCAATTTCCTAGCACTTTTAGAGTTTGTTTGTTCATGTAACCATCCTAATCACTACCTCTCCTTTCCCCTTCAATATAACTAATCTAAAAGGTGGATTCTCTTCTTTGAAATGCAGCTCTTCAAGCTATCACACCCTTTTTTGGGCTCCATCAGAAGCTCCCTAGGAGAAAATGATTCTTGTAGTCTATAAAATTCACATCGACGAATTTCAAAATCTAATAATAATCAAAAGCAAATAACTTTTACAGGCCTGATTCCATTTGTCTTGTAGCTCAAACCACCCTAGCATCATGGACAAAATGATGCTTAAATGATTGAAATAATGACCATCAAATTTCTGAAAACACATAGTAAGTGATGCAGGAGCATCTTACCTCTGAGTCAAAAAAAATCCTTCTGAGTAGACTAGGGGTCTCACAATTATTCATTTAATTATATTTATCATGTGTACGAAAATTATAAATATTGTAAGTTCCAAGAAAATTTGAGGAAGAAGAGGGTTGGTTAGATTTATTGAGGAAAATGTGTACCTAAAGAATCCAAGGATAAGGGTTTAGGTGAGAAGATTGAGGATCTAAGCTAGAATCTAGTTCAAAATCCTTTATACAATTAGGTAGCCAAAAAGAATGAGAGAAGTGGAAAAAGAAAAACATGAAAGAGGTGTGAGAGAATTGAGATAAGTAGACTAAATATGACCACGAGAAGGAGGGCCTTTATACGTCATTTGTGTATGTTATAATAGAGGAAATTCCCTATTTGAAGTGTTGGAAGATGTGCGTGTCCAACTTTGATTATTATTATGATATGATTGAATGCGAAGTATATTGCAGGTCTATTATGATAAGCTTAGGAAGGACAATTTTTTAGGAATGCACATCATATTTAATTCAAAGGAAGAGAGAACCTTAAGAAAATGGAAGAGTCATTTGTTACAGTGGAACAAATAAGGTTATTTATCATTGATCAATTGTATGATCATTGATCCTGTTCCAATAAAGGATTGAAGGGGAGCATAAGTTTGTGAAATAACCATAGCAGAGGTTTTGAGCCTATGGGAAATTCAATTTTCCTTTCAACCAAATTAGAGATCATCGGTGGAGTGGCAACGAATGAACACAATAATTTTGAAGGACGAAGAAAAGGGGTGCAAAGGTTTATGTTGAAGTCCATGTTGAGGCTTGTAGACATAGAAGCCAATATTAGATAATATAGGTCTGAGTATAGAGGGGAGCTTGTAATAGAAGTGGAGTTAGAGTATAGCAGAGAAACAACAAAGACATAGTTAATTAAAGCTTTGAAAAAGGTACACTAACTGGCGCAACCTGGGAGACAAAACTTAAGGTTCTTTCAAAATAGGTCACCGCTTAATAGACACTAGTTAGAGGTTCCATCTTGGAAGATCAAGAGAGGAGAGCATAAGGAAGTATTGGGGCTAACTATGTGCCTGATTGATTTGGAAGTCAACCAATAGGAAAGGTGCTAGGATGATGTGGAAGCCTATTGTATGGAACATTCAGATAAAGCCACCTTGAAGGAGTGTTGATTCCACCTAGAGGAAACTGCATGCACGAATTTCAAAAAGTGTTGGGAATGACAAATAATAGGAGCTAGGATCAGTAGTTGACAAAAATATTTATGTTTTTAGGAGTTTGTTTCCTGAAAGAGGAAGGCTTTGCGCAAATAGGAGAGAATCGTGCTGATGAGGATCAATGGACATGGCATGTGAGCCAAATACAATACAAACATGGGATAGTAAATGGAATCCAATTGGATTTTGGGCTTGTATATCTGGTTACATCATCTTGAAAGGGAACTCCTAGAGGTTTCCCTTTGCATGTACCGTGGAATGACTAGGTTGAAGTCAATCGAGATGATGTGTACAAGCTAGAAAACAAGGCAGTGGTGCCCTGATCACAACAACTGGTTATATTTTTGGGAATCCAAAAGTGTTGGGACCTAACATACGTGTGTTTATATCTTGTGGCTATTTTAAATGGTTATAACCATGGATATTTTGTTAATAACGTTTGGGTTGTCATGTTTCAGGCTTGAAAAGTAAGGGAAAGGTTAGATACTACATTAAGAAGATTTCTTGGAATAAACAAGAGCTATGGTCCTCATACTTTATTGGAAATTGTACTGAGAAACTAAGCACTGGTTGTATGAACAATTTGATAGCTTTTCTTGAATCAACACACAAGATGAGATTTAAACCAAACCTTTGGGTTTGATGTATGAACGAGTTGACAGTGATTCTAAATGGGCCTTCAAATGCACCATGGAAGTGAATAAAGCACCTAAGAATCAATAACGTGACCTTGGGCATAAATAAGTGGGCTTATCAGTGATAAGTGGTTAGGCATGCAACAATTGGTATCAAAGTGAGAAATATCTATAATTAAAAATTCTTTAGTAGAGGAAATGGGAAGTTCTTTGAAGAAATGGAGTTTGTAGGAAAGAAAGTTTGGACGTTGTTTTGAATTTTTCACTGGAGTTGGGGATAGATGATTATAAGAAGAACACTCATGTTGTTTAAGGCACGTGATAGAAATTACAGAGATTGGAGCAAGTTGAAGTACTCTTAAATGGGAGAACCTGTATAGGGGGATGCATGAAGAAAAGACAAAGGTGATGTGTGAAAGATTGTCATAGGAAGAACGTCTTGAAGAGGATATATAAAAGAATTGATGCTTTTATGTTGACCCTAGTCATAAGTATTTATGTTTGATTGTAGTAGCTATATAGTAAGTAGATCTCTCAGAAGGAGAAATTGTGATAGAACCTAATGACAAGAAAAAAATTTCTAAAGCGACGATAGTAAAGGAGAAGAGAGACATGTGCAGATGAAATTGTAGAAGCTTGACAACTTTCAAATATGAGGAGTATATTTCTCTGGGAGAAAGAAGGACAAGGGTTTCTACTAAAGAGAACCAGAAGAAGATGACAACTTCCAATAGGAGATGTTGGGTAGAAGTTGCTACGGTTAGTTTCCCAGTGAGTTTGGGTAGAATTGTCAATAGAAAGAGAAGAGAAGGATAGCTAGGAAAGAACTTGCCATTGTGGCAAGTAGCAGACTTGTTAGAAGATGAAAAAGGCTTGTTACAACTCACAAGTGAACAAAGAGAGTTCATAAGAAGAAAAGTAAAGATGAATATTAATGTTCATTTGATGGGTTCAAAGGAAAGTCACTCTGAAACAAAAAAGATTACCAAGATAGCTGGCATAAAGAGGATAAGTGATGAGTAATTCATGAAAGAGATGGTTGAGTTAAGGATAGAACTCAATCATATCAAATAGTGTCTATAAGAAATATAGGAAGATCAGAGATGTGGATGGAAAAATAATGAAAATAAGGTGATATGGCCTCCATTGATGAAATATTTGATGTAGATAATGTATGATAAGGTGAAGGAATAACTCACAAGAGATGATCATAATTCAAATGTTTTTGGACAAGGCATGTACATCTAATGAATTATTGGATTATTTTAGATCAACATGATGATATGCTAACAAAGGAATTATTTGAGGTTGAGGAGCCTTATATTTTTAAAATTGATGATTTGTGTGTGATAGCAAGTGATGGACAACACTCAATTAACATTCATGTATATATTGATGAAGAAATGAAGTTTCTAGAGGAGATAATTGAGATTGCTCAGGACTTATACTTAAGGATGTGTTTACAAACATCATAAATGGGAAATTATTGGAAGCTTCCATGGAAGATGATGATGGTATAGAATTTCTTCAAGAAGATAATGCTATGGTAATTCTTGTGATAAAGGAATCATAGTTGAAGATTGTTGAAAAAGACATGAAAAGTGTTAGTGCTCTTGAAACAAAACTTAGAATTTTAGAGGATTCGTTGGAAAATCCAAAACCAATTGGTGAAGAAAGTGCATACATGAAAAGTTATGGAAATTTGAGGGAAGATGAGGTGAAGGTACAACAACAACCAATGAGGAATATTAACAGATAATTTCAATAGGGAAGCAACGTATATTTGAAAAGTTTGTATCAGTCAGAGGGAAAATAGGATATAGATATTGAAGAAATAATTTGATGATGAAGGTATCTCAGAGGAGACATATTACAAAAGTAAAGGAAGTCAGTATTTGATTGGAGGTGACTGAGCAAGTCTACATTGATGAAGAATGAGGAGAACTACAACGTAAAGTTGTGAAGCCTAGGAGATTGAAGAAGAGCACAACAAAACAACAACAACATGAAAAAACAAATGACCAGTTATAGACTAAAGTCTGGGATCCAGGAGGATTTTTCATCAGCACATTGTCACAAGACCATGAATTTTTTTTTCACCTTGGGAGAATGATGTAGGAGAATCTAACCTCCAAGTAAAAAAAAATCATTTTAACTAGAGTAGGGGTCTCATAATTATCCATTTAATTGTATTTTCCTATGATAAATCATACGTAAGAGATAAACACTATAAGTTTTGAGAATATTTAAGGATGTTAGAGGAATAAGAGGGTTGGTTAGATTTATTGAGGAAAATGTATACCTAAAGAATCCAGGGATAAGGGTTTAGGTTAGAAGATTGATGATATAAACTAGAATCTAGTTCATAATCCTTGTATAATTATGTAGCTAGGAAGAATGAAAGGAGTGGAAAAATAAAAGCATGAAAGATGTGTGAGATAATAAAGCTAAGTGGTTCAACTAAAAACATGAGAAAGAGGGCCTTTGGACATTATTTGGGTATGTTATAAATGATTAAACAACACATTCAAATTGTTGGAATCTTTGTATGCGTAATTTTGATTATTATTATGATATGATTGAATGTGAAGTATATTGTAGGTTTATTATGTTAGGCTCAAGAATGATAGTGTTGGAGGAACACATGTTAGAGATAATTCAAAGGAGGAAAGAACCTTAAGAACAACTGTGTATCATTGATCAACCATGTGATCAGAGTATTGATCCAATAAAGGACTAAAGAGGAGAAGAAGTCTATTATAGAAGCATAGAAGAGGTGTTAAGCCTATGGAGAATTAAATTTTCCTTTGAATTAGAGTACATATCAAAGGTGCAACAGAGGAAGATGAACCCAATAATCGTGAAGGATAGAGAAAAGGGGTGTGAAGGTTTATGTTGAATTGCTTGATGAGGATTGTAGATATAGAAGCCAAGAGCATAGCATAAAGGACCAAGTATAGAGGGGATCTTATAACATAAGTCAAGTTGGAGTATAGAAGATAAAAGAGAAATACTTAGTTTATTAAATATTTGACAAAAGTACTTTACATAATTGAACCCAAGAGACATAATTTAAGGCTCTGTTAAAATAAGTTGTCACTTAATAGGTGTGGGACGAATATTTCATCCCAAAAGATTGAGAGAGTTAGACTAATTAGGCATCATACTGATGTGGAGATCAACCAATAAAAGAAGCACTATGATGTAATGGAAGCTTGTTGTATGGAACAAGAAAAGTAAAGTGGGACATAAAGGAGTTTTGACTCTACCTGGAGGAAAAGGCATGCACGCATTTGAAAAAGGGCTGGGAATGATAGCTAACCGAAGTTGGAATCAGTAGCTAACATAAATATCTTTTTTGCCAAAGTTTTTCTCCAGGAAGAGGAAGCCCTTGTACAAATAGGAGAGGACTGAGCTAATGACGAATGACAATAGGGGACTCACTACGGGAGCAATACCATACTATGTGCTCTCATATTGGGGGATATCTATTAAGGAAAAGATGACGCAATATATTAAGGAATATATAGGGGGTAAGGTTTTTTATATTGGCATGTATAAAAAATGAAGCTCAAAGTTAATGAAAAAATACAAAGGGGTATAAAAAATGTTTATGAAAAAATGGGTACTTAAAATATCTACTAAAAGTAGGGGTTTTCTAAATTGGGAAGGTGTATTGGGTTCATATTGGTACGGGATCAAATAATGTGATTTTTATGGATCAAATAATGTGATTTCAAGTATATAGCCCAATTAAGGTTATTGTTTTGTATTTCATGAACACACATGATATGTCAAGGTTTATTGAGTGAATACCCTGTGGGATAGGAAGAAATGGTGTATGGGCCAAATATAGTACAAAAGTGTCAAATTAAAACAAATGCAAGTGAATTTAGGGCTCACATATTTTCTTACATCGTCACAAAACGTAAGTCCCATAGCCTTCCCTTTGTGCACACTTTGGGACGGTCGGGGTAATATCATCCAGGCTGATGTGTATAAGCCAAAAAACAAAGAAGTGAGACCATAATCATGATAGTTGGTTATATTGTGGGGATGTTAAAAGTACTAAGAGGTAATATATAACTTTTTTGCTCCTATCCTTATTTCAAATGCTTTCTTTCATATTGGTTCTATTAATAATGTTTCGATTGTTGTGGTTCTATATCGAAGACTAAGGGAAAGGTCCATGCCTACATTGAGAAGAATTCTTGGAAATAGGAAGAACTTTGGTCCTCGGTCTTGATTGGAAATTGTTTAGAGAAACTTATCACTAGTAGTACAAACGAGTTGGTAGCTTCACTTGAATCAATACATGATATGAGATTTAAATTAAACCTTTGGGTTTGATGTATGAAGGAGTCAACAAATTTTGGAAATGGACCTTCAAACTTACCATGCAAGTGAAAGAAGCAGCTAATTCTTGGTAAAGTGACATTGGGCACAAATAAGTAGGCTTATCACTAATAAGTGGTTAGGCCCGCATCAATATGTATGCATTCTTTGAACTTTCTATTTGGCACTCAAAGAACTCCACCTAAATACCTTAGAAAATGTCCCAAAAAATTGATTTTTATTTACTACAATTAATGGGAAAGAATTTTAGTTACAATATTATATTTCCTAGATTCAAGCCTTTTGATCCTCCTTAAGCACCCTCTTATTTCTCTCTAGTGGAGTCATACACCCCCATCATTTTATTCCCTCTTTCTGATAGTCAAGA
>APFE031067924.1:240626-251116 GCA_000404065.3 Pinus taeda | reverse complement strand
CCTTAAAACTAACCAAATATGTATATTCGTTTATGTTAGCTTTTAATTAAAATTAACCAAATATGTATATTCATTTATGTCAGTTTTTATTTAACAATAACAAAATATGTATATCCGATTATGTTTTTTTATAGTTGACATTGTTCCTTATTTAGTATAGATTTTATTTTTATTTTAAAAATAACATGTGTCAAATCCACATTTAGAATGAACAAAATGAAACATCGCCCTCATATTAGGTTGTAGAATGCACCTCTAAAACAAGTAATATATATATAAATATTATATATATATAATATATAATAAATATATATTAAAACAAAAATACATAGAAGTAAATAACCATTACATATTCTTTGTAAATAACTACAACTATTGATTTATGACATGGGATTCTCCTCCTAGAATAGTCATTTCAACAAGCCACCCCTATGTTGGTGCTATGAATCCACTAGGATTAATGACCATCTCTTTCAACTAATTTTCCTTCTACTATTATATTTTTTTATTCATAAGACCATCTCAATCACTATCTCTCTTTTCCCGTTCAATATATATAATCCAAAGAGTCGATCCCCTTCCTTACAATGCATCTCTTCAATCTATCACACCCCTTTTCAGGCTCCAACACAAGATCCCTAAGAAAATATCAATCCTAAAATCTATAAGATTCATAGACAAATTCCACAATAAAATTACAATCAAAATCTAACGTATATTATAGGCTTGATTCCATTCCTCTTGTAACCCGAACCACCCTAGCATCATGGACAAAATGATGGTTAAATGATGAAAACAATAACGATCAAATTTCTAAAAACACTTAATAAATATTCATGCTTTGAACTTGCCATTTTGCACTAAAAAAACTTGATGAGCACCATTATTACAACATGAATGTTGCAACTCCTGGGGCTACTAACTTTACTTTATCAACCTGAGGTTCGTACAAACTTAAAGGTGACGGTGCTAAATACACAAGAAGATGCAACGGGTCCAGTCATTGTCACTTCTGAGATGGTGATAGACCACTATGGTTTCTCAAACGACCCTTTTGTTGATTTAGAAGAAGTTTGATTACCAATGAAGATAGGGGAATTTTACCCTAATTGAGAGAATTGAAATAATGTCTACTGTAGTAATGAAAGACTGAAATAAATGCTTTGAACATACCACTCATTTAACTATTTGTTAAGAGATATTGCTTCATAAGAATTCTAAGCTAACATGTGTGTAATCCTAACTATCTTAGGCATGAAATCTGAGATAATCAAACACTTTACTCATGTGCATATGAATGAACATAATAACTCTTTCTTCCTTTTTTGTCCTTTTTTGTGAAAATGTGAATGTTAAATATTCTTAGTGGTATGGAAGGTGGGTTAGAGATGGTTATGAAGGGTCAGATGGAGTAGGAGGAAAATAGGGGCCTTCTCCTAACTTTCTAGATGCATTTTCCTCAAATCGGACTCAAGACAGGCCACTACACATCCTCCTACAGGATCTCCTAATGCACCTATAGGATGTCCTAATGCTACTACAGGATCCCTTGTATTCCTACAAGATTCGATCAAAAGCATAAGGAGGGATTTGGAAGGTGGTAGATGGATTAGGGAAGGTGAATGATGGAAGAAATAAGGCAAGAGAGTGGCTAGGACTTCCTTAGAGCTCAAACCAAAGTTTGTGATATGTTTGGATTTGCTCAACAAACCTGGAAAGTTGCTCTTATGGAGTGATCAATTGGTTGATGGACTTAGTGGCTGTTGGTGATCATGGATGAAGGAGGTTAGGCTGGGGCTTTAGACATGAGATCCTCCTGCACTATTGGAACTCCTGCAATACATACATCATTGGAATTTACCCATGGATCATGTCAAACAAGAAGGATTTCCAATCAGCATAAGAAAACAAAATTCCATTATTTAGTTGCCTATTTCATGCACGGAAATACTTGCGGAATATTGAGAAACACCATGAGATATAATATAAAGCTGGAGATATCAGAAATAACAACTAAAACATATTCTTGAAAACTGAAAAAATGTTGGTCTGATTAGCAGAAAACCCTAAATTCCATAAGGAATCAAAGTTCTGTCTTCTTAGGGATGAATAGGAGTTTTTCCTCAAACCATGGTCCTTGAAGGGAGGCGTGAGACCAAATACACCATCTATCAACCTTTTTGGTATTCCTTTATCTCTCTAAAGCTAGTACTAAAGCTATACACAAATGGAAGCAAACTAATCAAATCCACCACTACTTGCAATGAAAAATGCCAAAATCAATTCAACAATTAATCTATGAAATAACCTAAACATACAAGTGCAATAAGAGGAACCTTTGCTGCTAGGGTTGGGTCCTAACCCAAGAGTTTCGGCCCTCTAATTCAACTCAGTGTTGGATCAAGGAAATTCTCATTCTCATTACCATATCAAAAATTACATAACGGTGTTTTTCTACAATCCTTTAACTCGAAACTACTTAGTGATCTTACATAAAACATATGAATCCTAATGACGCTCTAGGCCTCCCTGTTTATGCAACTGAAGTCTTCAAGAACCTGCTTAAATCTAGGGAGGCTTGGCTCCCAAACTCAAGATGAACTGGTTCTTAACTATCACTGGCTCGATTTCCCATGATCTCCATGAATCGGCTACTTGCAACTTCGAGCTAGTGCTATTTGATTGAGGGATATTCGAGTGAGTAAGGATTTAATGAGGAAGATCCATCTCCTATAATTTCTCCTTCTTGTCTCATTCGAGCTCTTGCACCATAAATAGCCAAAATTTCCATGATTTTATCCCAGAAACCTGTAATCAATGCACATTATACCACTAGACATAACATCTTACTTTTACTCATCTCATTAACCAAAATATAATTAAAACATGTAAGGAATTATGAGAAGATTTGATCTTAGTAAAATTGGAGGTGTATTAAGGTCCATATAGTTACCCAATGATGAGACTCATCATCACCTCCTACTGAAATTATTGATCATCCTCTGAGCAACTTAATCTATGTCCATGTACTTCATTGCTCGCGTGGCCTCCTTGACATCCGATTCTTCTATTGTAGTTTCCTCTTCCCGTGAATAAAATCCTACCTTCCCCTCTATTTCTTCCCATTTCTTTCTTACTTCTTCTTCTCTAATCCATTCCAACATTCCTGAAAGCAGTTGTGTACTGATTCTCAAGCCAATCCAATTGACTTTCATACTTTGTCAAGCCTGCTTATACATGGGTGTTCTATTTAGTGCCTCTCTCATTCTATGAGGAGAATGGTATTCTCCGATTTTTAGGCTGTAAGGCAAGGTGTTCCACCTCCTTTGGAAAGCTTGCATGATGTCATATCCTAACAATCTAAACATGTCTTCAAAGTGTGTGATTTATTGTTCTTATGTAGCAAGGTACCTAGGTGCAAGCTTAGGATTGTTTGAAATAAGGTTGTGGGTGCTAATGACAACCACTGGATTAAATTGTTTAGCTCTGATCATGAGGGGTTATGTCTCTTCTTTTACCATTACCTTTTTTATTTTTGTAGCTCTTTTCTCCTCATGATTCATCAAGGATGCTAAGGCCATGAATTGCAAGTCTCCTAGCTTTGAATTCGGGTCCCATACATTCAAATCTGTCAAGGCCAAGTTGTGTAGGTGAAACTCATACATTTTTTATCTATCTTCCAAGGTGCTTTGATCACAGAGATCAATGAATTATCTATAGTCCTAGAAGGGCATAGTGACTCTCTGTCCTAAAGTCTTGATTTGGAATTGTAGCCATTATTCCTTGAGATACAAGGCATAAGACTTTGCTGGCATCCTTCACTGGATTTCCTCAAAGGATAAACTGGCCATTGTTGTCAACTAGATTTCCCTTTCTTGTAGCTGTCCTCTTAGCCATGCATTCTCTGCTTCCAACTAATATTTCATTGTTGCCTCTCTGTCTCGTATGTTGCTGAGTTCTCTACCCATCTCTTTCAATTTTTCCTCCATGTGGCCTACATCCTCCACTCCTTTTGATTTGGAAAATTTGCATCCACCCATGTTTCCTTGCCCTCTCTCTTTCAAGCTCAAAGAATAAGAAAATGGCATACTTATGTGGGATTACCCTACCTCCTTCAATGAATATGTAGTAGGAGTTGAGGTTTGGTTGTGGACTAGGTTCCTTCAGTTCTTGGTTTTCTTCCTTTCTTTCTTGTGGAGTGATACCTTCTTGGTCCCTTTTCTGTACATCCCGTAGGTTTGATAGGGTTTCCTATAGGATAGCCTCTGATTCTTGTAGGTTTTCCCATGTCTCCTATAGGATACCTTTTCCCTTTGATGAAGCTGACATTTTAACAGGCCTTCTAACATAAGTGATGGGAGATTTGGGAGAGGCTTGTCCTGATGATCCCTCTACTTGATTTTTCTCTAGAGGAGCTAGATTTTCTTGCTGCTTTGTTGAGTCTTTAATGAGAATAGGAGTTTTGGTGGGGGTTTGAGGTCTTCGCTGCCTAATCCTTGTTCTCTTTCTTGTTCTGAAGTATAGTGGTGTTTGTCTTTTCCTCTTCCCTTTTGACTTGATAGGTGTACTTAGGGTACTAAGATTAGTTGATGCCTCTTTCTCTGTGGGTGCTGGAGATACCCTTCATGATTCTTCCCCTTATTTTCCTTGAACTGTAGGCCTATGTTCTTTCTTCTATTATATTTGCTCTTTTTAATTCTCCTTCTCCTTCTTATATTTCTCTTTCTCTTCTTCCTCTAGTTCCTCACTATGCCCATATGTCTCTTCTTTTGTTTCTCCTTCTATCTCTTATTCATTCTCCTCCTCCTTTTCTTCCTCTCTTCCCTCTTTTGTCTCCTCTTCATTTTCTTCTTCTATTTCATCTTCATTTTCTTCTTTTCTTTCTTCTTCCCTCTCACTAGAAGTGGGCTTTTCTCATATTCAAGATCTTGAATTGCCCCTCTTTCATGCATGTCTCTGAAGGTTGTCCATGTAATAGGGAGTCTTAGGTTTTGTAGAACATCTTCTAGGATGAGTTTGATCAACCCATGATGGGCTAGTTGTTGATGTTTTCCCTCTTGCACTTTGATGCTCATGTATATCATTCATTGAAGAAGAAAGTAGGGTATACTTAATCTGTTTTGAGGAGGTCTGTTTGCTTCAAATCTCAGTTCTTGGAGGAGTCTGAAATGGTATCCATACACCAAACTATATATCCCTTCACATGATATGTATTTAATGAGGTGGTAACTAACTTCATTCTTAGGGTATAGAATGCTTCCTCTTCTGACCCCATTTTTGTCTTCCATTAGCTCCTCCCCTTCCAAAAATAATTTCTTATTTGCAAGGGTGTTGTTACCCTTATCTTCTTTTCTCCAATGTAACACTAAAGGGAGTGTAGTGATTCTGTTTATAACTTTAGGGGTGATTTCTATTGATACACCTTTCACCACAGCAGTGGCATGGGTCCTAGTGAGGGGAATGAGTGAGAGTGAAAAGTCTCTGACCACCTCATCATTCTATCCTCTCATCCTCTCAAAGAACCCCATCCATTGGTTCCTTATGAAAATTTCTACTACAGGAGGATGTTGGTGGATACTTACTGTGTTTATGGGTTCTCTCTTGTTAAAATCTCCTATCACCTTTCCCTGGTAATTGTGGAGGCTTGGATGGATATAATTCAAGAATTCTTGTTGGTGAGAGAGGTCGGAGTGTTAAGTTTGCAATACAATTCTGCTAGACTACAATTTCCTTAATCAAATGAGGATTTTTATTCATTTTAACTAGAAGACATGGAAGGTATAGCTCCTACCTTAATTTTTTTGTTATGTTGAGGAAAACCTTTCATTCCTCCTCCCTTTAGTGCCCACTGATAATCATGTAGATTGAATGCTTTGTATCCTGTAGGTTTTCCTCTAGTATCTTCTAGATCTCCTATGCTACAAAATGTTAACTGTCTCCTGCGGGTGCTGCCTCAAGAAGGTAAAGAGAAACATATTTTCAAGAATTCTAGAGATTGTTAATGCTCTCTTTGCATGGGAATTGGTGTTTGATTTCCTTATATGGATGACCGTGTGGGATGGTGCAATGGTTGTCTAAGTAGGAGCACCTCCTTTTGGACCATTGGTCCCACTATTAGTCCATCATTCCACCTCACCTCATAACCATTTCACATTTAATTCCTTTGTAACTTAACCATTTTTGGCCTTATCCCCTTTTTCTTTTGATTTTAGTGCTACCATGTGTGTGGTGGTCTAACTATTTTCTCTTCATCAACTAGCCAAAGGTGGCCAAGTTAACTAGCCACCTTTTATTATAAAACCAACTCTTACATAATCCTATAGTTTTGATCATATTGTATTAATAAGAGAGCATGAGTAAGATGACATTCCTATGGGTAAGATGCTTTGATGATGATGCACGTTGTATAATGATGTCTTTGTGATGTGTATTTGTTGCATATCCTTATTTGTATTAGCCTCTTTTGATTTGCAGGTGATGGAGAGTGATGTGGTGATCATGTTGTTGTTGTTGATCTCTGGAGGAGCTTCCTCAACCTTGGAATATTTGTGCTCAAGATGGATGCAACATTGGGAAGTTTCCTTTTTGGGATAGGTTGGTACACGATTTCCTACAGGAAACCTATAAGATGTCCAATAGTTTCCTCTCCCCTAAACTTATGGAGCATGAGGGTTGTTGACATGAGTAGAGAAGGGTTGTAGTGAATGGTAGGTGAGAGTTGTGGTATTTAGGTATTGTCCCTCGATCCTCCTCCTCTCCCTCTTCTATTTGTTTTTTTTCCTTTTGAAAATTGTATATGTGTGTGTGTGTGTGTGTGTGTGTGTGTGTGTGTGTGTGTTGAATTGAATTATTGGATGGATGTAGGGGTAACATGGTGATGGAAGGCATGGCGATAATGTGGTGGAATGAATATTTCTTTTCAGGCACAGGCTTGTCATCCCCTTCTTCTAAGATCACTTTCCTTGGGATTTCAAGGCCACTGTAATTCCTACAGGAAACTCTTGAGGGTTTACTGGGAATCATGTAGGATTACAAGGAATCCTGTAGAAAACACAGAGCTTGTGTAAACTGAGATGGAGGAGTTCATAAATGGAAGAATGGATGAAGTAATGAAGAATATGAGATGGAGGGAGTGAAATATGGATTTTTTAGGTCCTTTTGTTCCTCTCAAGCCGAGCTTATTCTCCTCTTTCTGACCTGTAAACAACATTTCCAAAAAAATGCACTTTTTCTCTCTTCTTTCATTTTATTTTTAAGAAAACAACTAGTCTGCCTCCAAGGAGGTTTTCATCCTAATTTCATGCCTTGGGTGCCTCAAAAGAGGTTTTCATGCAGAGATCTTTATATTTTTTTCTTCTTTTTTTTTTCCAACACGATTGGGTTGCCTCAGGAAGTTTTCAACCCAACAATGGGACTTAGGTGCCTCATGGAGATTTTCACCCGAGACTCTTTATTTTTTTCCTTCTTTTTTTTCTCTTTTTCTTTTGTTAGGGACTTGATGGGTGGAAGCTGAGACTTGTTTCACAACCATCGTTGTCTTGTTGATGCCATTGATGAATCCTTTCTTTGACAAGGGCTTCTTGTAGACCTTCAATAAGTACTCATTGACAAGTAAAGGGATATTCTCTGCATTAATGGTTCTTATCTGTACTAAACCATTATCATGACATTTTTCTATGACATAAGGCCCTAATCATCAAGTCCTTAACTTTCCTTTAAAATCCTTGTACCTGGAATCATAGAGCAAAGCCCAATCACATTCTTGAAACTACTTTTCCTTTATATCATGGTCATGCCAAATTTTCCTTTGAACTTGAGTTGCCTCTATGTGCATGAGGGCCTGCATCCTAAGTTGATCTAACCCATTCAGCTGGAGTGATATTTCTTGTTGTGCTCTGGTGAGATCTAGATCTAGTTGTGTTGCCATTCTTAAGGTGTTATATTCAAATTCAATGGACAATAGGCCTTTCTTCCCATAGACAACCTCATAAGGAGTGAATCTAGTGGTGGTCTTCTAGGTGGTCTTGTAGGCCCAGGCGGCATCAACTAATATATCTACCTAATCCTTTATGTTGCTACTAATTACCTTGGTTAGAATGCCTTATGTTGGTTACCTCCACTTGCCCATTAACCTGTGGGTGCTAAGGAGTGGATGTTCTCTGCTTGATCTTGTGTTGGCATAACAAATTTTCAATCATGTGAGATGTAAATTGAGTACCTTGATCAGTGACCAATTCTCTAGGGTACCCAAACTTATAAAATACATTTTCCCTTAAGAATTCAGGCACTTTTTCTTATGCTTCTTCTTTTATGGACTTGGCTTCAACCCACTTGGTTAAATAGTCAATGCACACAATGATGTACTTATTTTTCTTGGATGGAGGGTCAATGGGTCCAATGAAATCCATGCACCACTTGTCAAATGGCTTGAAAGTCACTTGATGTTATAGAAGCATTTCATCCGTTGGGGTAGGCTTCCCCATCCTTTGGCATTGATCACACTGACTAGTATACCTCCTCACATCTTGGTGAAGAGTGGACTAGTAATAACCATATTGTAGTACCTTGAATGCTATTCTTTTGGTTGCAAAGTGACTTCCAGAAGGCCCATCATGATAGGTCAGAAGGATTTCAAAGACTTCCTCCTACCTGAAACATCTTCTTAGAATTTCATTCGGACCTAGTTTGAAGAGGTTACCCCCAATCCAAGTGAATGGGGTGCTCTTCCTTACAATCTTGCTCCTTTCCTTGGAGGTCAAATTTGGTGGAAATTGTGTAGACACAAAGTAACTTCCTATGTCAGCAAACCATGGAGAGAGAACTGAAATGGTGAATACGTGTTCATCTGGTAATTGATCATCAACCATTCCTTCCTCCCCTGTAGGCAAAGTCAATCTAGATAAAAAAGCTGCAACAAAATTCTCCTTGCTAGGCTTATCAATAATAGTTAAATCAAATTGTTGCAATAAAAGTAACCATCTAATAATTTGGGAATTTATATAAGGTTTATTTGTCAAGTAATTCATTACAACATGGTTCACATGTACAAATGTCTGGTAACTAGTAATGTAATGTCTAAATTTATTCAATGAATGCACAACAGCTAGGAGATCTTTCTCAGTCATTGTGTAGTTCAGCTTAGCTTTTGACAGATTCTTGTTGATGAAGTAAATGGCATAAGGTAGCTTGTCATCTAGCTGGCCTAGAGCGACTCCTATGGATTTGTGAGAGGCATCAACATTTATATGGAAAGGAAGAGCCCAATGTGGGCCTCAGAGAATAGGTGCAGTAGTCAACTTGTCCTTTAGGGTGTCCAAGGCTTCTTGACAACTTTCTCACCATACGAATTCAGAGTCCTTGGCCAATAACCCAAATAAGGGATAAGTTAACTTGTTGAAGTCTTTTATAAATCTCCTATAGTACCTGGCTAAACCTAGAAAACTTTTGACATCTCTCTATTTTTACGGAGCTCAGACCCTTTGGATGATAACTATCTTATTTGGGTTTACGTGCAGTCCTTTCTGGGATATTGAGTGACCTAGAATAGTGCGTGGAGTCCTCAAAAACTCACACTTTTTGGTATTAAGGGTTAGGTTCATTTCAATGCATTTTTTCATCACCTTAACCAAATTGGAGAAAGCCTCCAGGAAATCACACCCATAAGGTGTACAGTCATCCATATAAATTTCCACTTCATCATGGACTAGCTCGGCAAAGATACTTAGGACCACCCTCTCGAAAGTGGTGGGGGAATCGCATGGGCCAAAAGGAAGGACCCTAAAAGCAAAACTACCGCAAGGATAGGTGAAGGTATTTCTATCTTAGTCCTCTAGGCTAATCTAGATATGATTGTATCCATTGAACCCATTTATGAAGGAGAATATCTTTTTCCCTGCCAGGTCAACTAACAGTTGGTCAATGAAAGGTAGAGTTAAATGGTCCTTCCTTGTTGCTCTGTTTAACACTTTGTAATCAACACAAATGCTCCACTTCCCATTTTTCTTTGAAACTAACATTAAAGAAGAAACCCACTCAGTATCCGAGATAGGGTAAATGAATCCTGCATCCAACAACTTTTGCAATTCTTCTTTCACTATATCCTTGAGATCTGGATTCATTATCCTTTGGGGTTGTCGGACTAGTTTGCAACCTTCTTTGATATAAATGTGATGAGTACACACTGAGGGGTGAACTCCCTTCATTTCTTTGTAACTCCAAGAAAAGGAATCCAAATGTTCCTCTAGGATGTTACACAACTCTTCTTCTTGGTGTATAGAAAGAGGGGTTGATTGTAGGAATTTACAAGGTAAGTTCCTCAGACAGAAGACCAAAAGGACACCGCTCACAAACAGATCACAGATCAATACACCAGTATTTTGACGTGGTTAAAACCCTCAGAGAGTGAAACAGTCCACGGCCTGCGCCAACGTGGCTACTACAGGCAATTTATTAATAAAAGAATGAAAATTTACATAAGCTTCTCTCATGCA